>JASDQU010309147.1:194607-205298 GCA_032191745.1 Picea mariana
GTCCCATGGATGTATGTCATCTTTTGTTGGGGAGACCGTGGAAATATGAAAGAAATGTTTTCCATGATGGAAGGAAGACACATACACCTTGGAGAAGAATGGTAGAACGCATATGTTGCTTCCAATTAAATACAAGGAGGTGAAAACAGAGGTGAGCAATACTATAATTCTCATGAGTGGGAGGGAACTTCTGGATGAAGTCAAGAAAGAAGAATATATGTAGTTCGATGTGGTTAGGAAACCTAGAGACATCTTGACTAGTACTTCGATAGATGATCTGCCTAAGGAAATTCAGGGACTGCTAGAGGAATTCGCTGATATAGTGGTGGATGATTTACCTTGTTTATTGCCACCTATCAGGAGTATAAGCCATCACATTGAATTTATAACAGGGGCGATTTTACCAAACAAAATAGCATACAAAATGACGCCGTAGGAGAATGAAGAAGTTAAGAAGCAAGTCCAGGATTTGATGGACAAAGGGTTGATTAGCTAAATCTTGAGTCCATGCGGTGTGCCAACAGTGTTAAGTCTGAAGAATGATGGTGGATGGAGAATGTGTATAGATTCAAGGGATATAAACAAAATCACCATCAGGTATAGGTTTCCTTTACCCAGGATGGATGACTTGATGGATTGCTTGAGTGGAGCAGAGTGTTTTGCAAAAATTGATTTGAAAAGCGGATATCATCAAATTAGAATGAGGGAAGGTGATGAATGGAAGACAACATTCAAGATGAATGAAGGACTATATGAATGTCTTGTCATGCCATTTGGTTTGACAAATGCTCCAAGTACTTTTATGAGATTGATGAATGAAGTCTTGAAATATTTCATTGGGAAATTTGTAATTGTGTATCTTGATGATATACTGATCTTCAGTAAGAATGAGGAACAACATTTGAGGCATTTAGCTTTAGTGATGAGGAGGTTGTAGCAAGATAAATTGCTGATAAATTTGAAGAAGTCATATTTCATGGAAAAAGAACTCATTTATTTGGGTTTCGTGATCTCTTTGAATGAATTGAAGATGGATCCTAAGAAAGTAAAAGAAATCAGAGATTGGTCATCGCCAAGGAATATATTTGAAGTTAGAAGATTCCATGGATTAGCCAATCTTTACAGGAAGTTCGTTAGAAATCTTAGTGGAATTTCTGTATCAATGATGAACACAGTCAAGTAAAGACATAAATCTTTTCATTAGATAGAGGAAGCAAATAAAAGTTTCAAGTTTCTAAAGGAGAAAATAACTGAACAACCAGTTATGGTTTTTCCCGACTTCACTAAAACATTTCAAGTCAGGTGTGACGCAAGTGGATTTGCGATTGGAGCGGTCTTAAGTCAATACAACAGGTCGATTGCATACTTCAGTGAGAATCTGAATGAGAGAAAGATGAAGTACTCAACGTATGATAAGGAATTTTATGCAATCATACAGGCACTGAAGAAATGGAGACATTACTTGGTTTCGAAAGTGTTTGTCTTGTATAGGGATAACCATGCTTTAAAATTCATAACTCAATAGGAGAAATTGAACTAGAAACATGAAAAATGGGTTGAATATATGCAGAACTTTACTTTTGCTATAAAACACATTTCTGGAACTGCTAACAAGGTTGTTGATGCGTTGAGCAGGAAACGTTTGATTCTACAAGAGTTTCATGTGAGGACCTTAGGTTTTGATAACCTTAAGGATATGTACAAGGATGATACAGATTTTAAAGAATCTTATGAAGCATGTGAGAATCCATTTCTCAGAGAAAAAAGCCAATGGATTGAGTATTTGATTCAGGATGGACTGTTATTTAGAGGAAATCAGTTGTGTATTCCAAAGAGTTCAATGAGAGAAAACCTTCTGAAGGAAAAACATAGTGGGGGATTATCTAGACATTTCGGCCATGAAAAAACATTTGTGCAACTGAACAGTTTATATTATTGTCCAGGGATGAGCACAGATGTTAAGAAGTTTGTTAACAAATGCAGGATTTTCCAGCACGCAAAGTGGAAAAGACAGAATACAGGGTTTTATCAACCATTTCCAGTACCAGAGAGGCTGTGGGATGCGGTAAGCATGGATTTTGTGTTAGGACTGTCGAGGACACAAAGAAGTTTTGATTCCATATTCGTGGTAGTTGATAGAGTTTCCAAAATGGAACATTTCATACCATGTCAGAAAATGAGTGATGCAACTCACATTGCAAATCTGTTTTTCAAAGAAGTTGTTAGACTTCATAGCTTACCCAAGAGTATTGTTTCAGACAAAGATACCAAATTTGTTGGTCATTTCTAGACGACACTATGGAAAAATACAGGAACAGATTTATCTTTTAGCTCAACATATCACCTTCAGATGGATGGACAAACCAAGGTAGTGAACCAAATTCTGGGAGATTTATTGAGGATTTTAGTAGCTGAACATCACAGTCAGTGGGATCAGATTCTTCTGCAAGCAGAATTTGCATATAATGAATCACCTAACAAGAGCACAGGACAGAGTCGTTTCCAGATAATGTATGGAATGCAACCGAGAGGAGTATCTGAGTTGAGAGACTTAGAGCAGAGTGAGTTCAAAATTGTTGGAGAGAGAATTTTGCAGCAGAGATGTAGGAGCTCCACAGTCAAATCAAAGAGCGATTGCAAAATTCCAACCAGGAATAAAAGCACAGAGAAGATCATCATAGAAGAGAACTTCATTTCGAAGTAGGAGATTTGGTTTTGGCGCATCTGAGAAAAGAAAGGTTCCCAAGGGGAACATATAATAAGATGAAGATGAAAAATATAGGGCCGTGTAAGATTTTGAGGATATTTGAGGCCAATGCTTATGATATAGAATTGCCAGGTGGGGTAGGAATATCGCCCATATTCAATGTAGCAGATCTATATCCTTACAGAGAAGATGAAACAGAGGATCAGAAGGAAGTTCAATGGGTTAAACAGATGCATGTACCTGAAAATCCGCAGATGGGAAAGATAATTGATCAGAGAACTAGAAAGAAGACTCACAGGAATAAATATTTTGAGTATCTGATAAAATGGAAAGGACACCTGATTGAAGATGCCAGTTGGGAAAGTGAAGAAAATATCTAGAAACATGGACAGACCGTGCAGGAGCTCATGAATAGGACTTCATGAATTTTTCAGCTAAGGGAGTATGATGCAGGAGCATTGTAAGCAAGCCAACAAAGCAAGCGCAAAAGCAAAGGACAGTTGGAAACGCACCAGTGCACATTTTGAGGGAATTTTGAATTTCAAAAGATGAAGCATTAATGTTACATCCAGAAGGATGTATTGCATTTATGTTTTGAAGATTGTAAACAGATCTTGAGCGTTGCTCTCATCTATCAGTTATGGAGGCATTTAATTGTAATGAATGTAAAGTAGGTAACTTTTAATTTCTGATTAGATAGCTTAGAGCTCAGGAGGGAAAACCTATAAAAGGACACTCTCATATGTGTTATATTGTAAGAATTTATTCTCATTGTAAGCTGTAGAGAAAGAGAGAAGAACATAGATTGTAGAATTGTATAAGCAAATAGTTGTCACTATTGAACCCATTTACATAAGAACTTGGATTAATATAAGAATGCTTTGATCCAATTCTATGGTGTGTCATGGTTATTGTTTACATCTATTGAATGGTATGTTTACAATCTGTTTATATTCTCTGTTATGCATTCGTTTCAATGATATCTGTTTGGATGCTTTGATTTCATGTTGAATGTATGAAGTCAGTGAGAGGAGAAGTATGAGTTTCAATTGTTTCTAGTCCTGAGAATTTCTGCAAGGAGTGTAGTGAAGGTCCGCAAGGGGTACGTTGACGAGGTTCTGAGTTTCATCTTAGAAAATATCAGGAGAGATATCGTTGTTCTCATACCAACCGAAGTGCAGGTAAAGCACAAGAGTTGTGCAAGGTGTGTGCAGGCTGGTTGAAGTCTTAGACTTTACCAACCAGGGAGAAAGGTTGAAGAACTGTTGTTGCAAGGAGTGTGCAGAGTTAGAAGTGTCAAATAGCCAGAGATTATTGTGAATTCTGCAAGGAGTGCGTGCAAGAATCCTTTCGAAGTCTTGAGTTTGCAGCAGAAAAAAGTTCAGGAAGGATAGGGCTTTGGAAGAAGTCGAAAGAGGAACAAGATTTGAAGTCACCTTGCAGAAGTAAAAAATCAGGAGGAAAAAAGACACCAGGTATTTGGGCAAGAGTCTTTGAGAAGCCTGAACAAATGGTTGAATTTCTCAGAAAGAGAATCGTCAAAGTTCCATGAACCGTTAGATCTCACAGATCAATGGGAAGGTTAAGGATGAGTGTCTTTCAACACTCATAATCTTAGGAGGAGTAGTGGTCGTTCGATTCGGATCAACAAAAACCGTTGATCTCGTGATTGAATTTCGTCATTTCAGAATTCGGGTGTGAAGAAAGTTGTGACTCAGAGTCGAGAGTTGTGAATTCCCTATTCATGAAGTGCCGATAGAATCAGGACCATCAGACCACGGGAAGCTCAAAGTCATTGATTTATGAAGAGGATTCATCGCAATTTTGGCTATCGGTGAAGGGTGTTGTTGCATTGCAAATCACCGATACGTGAAATCTCGAGGTGCCGAAAATATTTGGGCCCCAGGTTTTAGTCTAAGGTCACATCAAGTGAAGTTAAGGGATGATTCAAAGACACGTTGACCCTTTTTGGGGTTTCAGAGATTGAAGGAGTCATAGGAGCTCACATCAGAGGTCGTGAAGTCGCGAAACCCGAAATACCTTTTTGGGTGAAGGTTGTGGTCATATCAGTTGGTCACGTGGGTAAGAGTTTGTGCTTTGTGCTTGTTCACACAGGAGTAACTCCGAAGAAGGACCTGTGGAGACACTTGTGTGTTGGATATTCCTACAGGGAATCGAAGAGTCGATCAGACTCAAGGGGAGATAGAGAACGATCCTTAGACTGGGAGTTCGAGCAGAACCTGCTGAGGTAGTTGTGTTGCGTCATAGAATCATGGGAATAAGAATGACTCCCGCTATGGGTATGTCTCCCCTATCTTCTCTAGGAGATGAAGAATGTGATACCATATAATGATCCTTAGACCTGTTCATGCATCAAACTCATTCTATACCAAGCATCATGAAGCAAAAGATATGTTAACAATGAAACAAAGAATCATGAGAAAAATATCAACCAATCACATCCTGTACAAAAATGTGTGCTCATNTATGTATTGTATTGTAGGATTATTCTCATTGTAATTTTGTAATATGTAGAGCAAGAGAGTGAGAGAATAGGAGAAGATAGATTGTAGAATTTGTATAAGCAGATAGTTGTTGCTATTGAACCCATGTACAGAAGCACTTGGATTAGTATACAAACACTTTGATCCAATTCTATGGTGTATCATGGTTACTGTTTGCATCTATTGAATGGTATGTTTATAGTTGGTTTATGTTCTCTGTTACGCATTTGTTTCAATGCTTTGTGTGTATGATTTCATGTTTAATGTATGAAGTCTGTGAGAGGAGAAGTATAAGTTTTAATTTTTTCACTTCCTGAGAAGTTCTGCGAGGAGTGCAGTGAAAGTACGCAAGGAGTGTGTTGATGAGATCTGATTTTTATTTCAGAAAGGCTCAGGAGGGTTACCGTTGTTCTTATACCAGCAGAAGATCAAGTATAGCACAGAGCCGTGCAAGGTGTGTGGAGGGTGGTTGAAGTCTTAGACTTACGCAACCAAGGAGAGAAATTGAAGAACCGTCATTGCAAGGAGTTGGCAGAGTTGGAAGTGTGAATAATCGGAGGTTATTGTGAATATTGAAAGGAGTGCGTGCGAGAAACCTTTAGAAATGCTTGAGTTGTAGCAAGTATAAGATCAGGAAGGATAGGGATTTGGAAGGAGTTTGAAGGAAGGACGAGGTCTGAAGTTTCCTGGCAGAAGTTAAGATCAGGAGGAAAAGACACCAGGTATTTTGGTAGGAGCCTTTGAGAAACCTGAACAGATGGCTAAAATCCTCAGAGGGTGAATCGTCAAATTTCCATGGACCGTTAGATCTTGTAGATAAGTGGGAAGGTTAAGGATGAGTATCTTTCAACACTCATAAGATTAGGAGGAGTATTGGTATTTGGATTTGGATTGACGAGAGTCGTTGATATCGTGCTTGAATTTCATCATTTCATAATTCAGGGTGTGGAGAAAGTTGTGACTTGGAGTCAAGAGTTGCGAATTCCTGATTCGTGAAGTCCCGATAGAATTGGGACCGTCAAATAGCAGGAAGCTCAGAGTCGTTGATTCGTGACAAGGAGTCATCACGATTTAGGTTATCAGTGAAGGGTGTTGTTGCATTGCAAATCATTGATACATGAAATCTCTATGTGCCAAAATATTTGGGCCCCAGGTTTTAGTCAAAGGTCGCATCAAGTGAAGTCAAGGGAGGAACCAAAGATCCATTATCTCTTTTCAGGGTTTTGGGGATTGAATAAGTCAGAGGGACTCATATTTAGGGTTGCAAAGTTGAAAAACCCAAAACACCTTTTCGGGCGAAGATTGTGGTCACGTCAGTTGATCACGTGGGAAAGAGTTTTCTCTTTGTGCTAGTTCGCACAAGAAAAACTCTGAAGAAGGACCTATAGAAACACTTGTGTGTTGGATATTCCTACGGGGAATCAAAGATTCAATCAGACTCAAAGGGAGATAGAGAACGATCCTTAGACCGAGAGGTTGAGTAGAACCTACTGAGGTAGGGGTGCTACGTCACTCATAGTTTCAACAAATGTGAGTAACCTTATTTTCTAAGGTATCCACGGGTTACAGTTTAGCAGGGCGCATATGTACGTGGTTTGTAGTGGAGGAAAGTGCGAATATTCATAGACAGTAGAGGAGAAAGTCTTGGATCTGTGAAAAGGCTTGTGAAAGGTTGAGAAGTGATGCTTGTACCATGTTGTTGATTCTTCGGTTGGTTTACTCATTTTTTATCTGATACAACAGGATGTATTCAAGATCATAGGTATGCTTATGTTGGATCATTTTGTCATTGATGCCAAAGGATTGATGTCCAAGGAACAATGTCTTGTCATAGTATATTGATGGATCATGTATTTTCCTTGATGACAATGGATTGATGTCAAGTAGAGTCGTAGTCATATGATGTCATGCATAGATGAATATGGATCAATGTGTTGTCATTGATATATGATGCATAGTTGGATTGATGTAAAGATGACTCATTATTGTCTTGACATGATTTATAGGGAGTACAAAGGGATGAACTCCAAAGTACCCCCCTTATGGTGAAATCCCTCATGGTAATACGCTTTGTGCTTGAGTTATCCTAGAAGTATGGTTAGATAACCAATGCTTAATTGTGAAATAATGAGATGAATATCAGTGAATTTGTCAGTGAAACTATCCTAGATAGATAGTGCTTGTCATGCCATTTTCGGTGGTATGTGGAACATCACATAACTCCTCATGGTTTGAGAGTTATGGCCTTACAAAGTTGGAGGACCCTCATATGATGGCTAGAAGCCCCAAAAGGTCAAAGAAGTCAAAGTGTTTACAAAGAAGAAATTATTTAAATAATAAAGTGAAGTGATAAAGTCAAACAGGATTATTTAAATAATAAAGTAAATGGAGAACTTTCTAATTATGGAAAGTAGTTATAAGAGGGTTAACCCTAAAATGAGGAAAGTGGGTTAAGTGGTTAAGTGGTTATTGGATACATGGACAAGTGGAAAAATTGGAAAAAGTTGGACATAAATGACTATGAGGACAAAGTGGCCTAGAAGTTGCTTCTAAGGAAGCTACTTGGAGAGTATAATGAGAGGAAAGGGGTCTCTTGTAAATACATCTCTTGAGCATATATTGAAGATCTATTCTGAGAGAGAGAGTGGTCGGAGGATCTCATGGACTCATCGAATTTTTCGTAAGTCTAAGATATTGACGGTGAAAGTTTTGGAAGTTCAGAAACCCTAGCTTTTGAAGGAGTACGTGAGAAACAGTGGACCAGAGAGAATACATACACGAGCTGAAGTGAGCCAGAGCATGTACACATGAGGGCTGAAGGATGATAGAGTGCATACAGTAGGTGGAAGTCATGAAGATTTAAGTGTGAGCTAGTGTCAGGTTCTTAAATTCTGAAGAAGTTCCATATTTGCATTCTATGGGCTTAGATATGCCATAGAAACTCTGGTATGGTTACATATTTGTCTTGATGGATACTCTTGCTTATTGTATGATGAATTATTAAGGCATTCTTGGTATGGCTGTGGTGATATGGTTATGTTGATTGATTGATAGAGTGAACAACACTCTTATGTTTCAGTACTGATATGGTTGCCATAGTATATTGGTTACTTATGTAGCATTCATATTGTATTGTTGAGGAGCATGAGTAAGTTGGTAGAGAGTATGGATGTGTTGAGATTGGTTATGGTACAGATTGGATAGTGAAAGAAAAAAGTGAATGTGACTAAAGGTTGTAGAGGATCTGTGTTTTTCATGGAGAGAAAACCCTAATTGTTCAGAAGGAATATGCTGGTTGTAGTACAGGCAGGTTGCATACATACGTGAGTTGTACTATTGGTAGGGCACATACATACGCGTGCTGCAATACTGACAGGTCGCATACTTTTTGATAGATTGGCATCTTTTGGGGATTGAATCCTCTTCTCATTTGGTGTTGATTTGTACTCTATTCAATTTTCGCTGATAACCGAAGGATTGTAGTCCATAATAAAATGAAAATTGTACATACATCTTGTGTTCTTTGTGTTCCTTGTGGTGATGACTTATTGATGATATATGTTACTGGTATATGTTGTTGATGTATGTTCACATTTAACTGGTTAGAAATGACAAAAATAAGTAATGAGTAAATGGTGATTGCTAAATAAGGATATTTGTGAAGGGAAGTTGATAAATATCCCTACATTGATTCACCCCCCGCCCCCCTTCTCAGTGTGGTCGATGTGTCAAACAATTGGTATCATAGCAGGAATTCACGATAAGCATTAACAAGCTTGGAGGAGATCCATGGACACACAAATGGATGATGAGGTTCCAATCCTTGATGAGGAAAATTATTATACATGGAGAATAGAAATGAAAGTGAATTTGAAGGAAATAAGAGTGGGTGTTTGGAAAGAAGCTATTGGTGGATCAATTCCTTTGAAGAAAAATTCAAAGTTTGCAGCTCAAAGGGAAGAAAACAAGAATGACACATTGGCTCTGAAAACCATTCTTAGTGGACTCTCAAGTTATATCAAAGAAGCATGGGATAATGCACTTCCTCCAAGGATCTATGGCTAAATCTAGAGAACGCATATGAAAGAAAAAATGAAGACCTTAAAGAAAATTCCATCAAGATCAATGAAGGTAAAGAATATCCAAAAGCCCCTGATTGAAATATTTCAAAAAGTGATGATGTTGAATATTTCTGTACAAGTGAAGAAGAAAGGCTAGAAATAGTTTGTGTAGAGTTAGATGATAGTTATCCCATGGAAGAAGTAGAAGAAGAACTATCAGATACTAAAAAAAAAAGTTGAATCGGATCTATTTGAATACAACTATGACCATTGTTACATAGAATATAGATATCTTTATGAGAACACTAAAAAGTTTCTTAGAAAGAATCAAAGGCATATCTTGAAGTTAAAGGAAATGCTCAAGGAACAAGAATAAAGTAAAAAGACTCAATTAGAAGAAAAAGAAGAAGAGATCAAAAGACCAAAGAATGAAATAGAATATAATAAGAAGCTAGATGATGAGATTATCAAAATTCTTGAAGTTAATGTCCATCTCAAGACCCAAATTGAAGAAGCCAAAAGGGTAGAGGAATTACTAAAGAATCAAATAAATGAAAAGGAAGAGTCATGTTATAAGTTGGAAGGTGAAGTTGTTGATCTTAGAAAGAAAGTAGAGAAGTCAAACAAGTTCTTGAATAGCTCAAAAATATTGAATGAGATCTTGGATAGTCAAAGATCACCAAATGATAAAAAAGGTCTTGGATACAACAAAAAAGCTACACATGTTGAACAAAGCACCTGAAAGAAGCATGAGGTAAGTCCCTCACTCTCAAAAGATGGAAATAATGTTGCAAGTCAACCATCTACACAAGGCAAGGAAAGTCTCAAAATAACAAAGCAAGGAAGACATCAAGAAGCCATCTTTACACCTCAAAGAAGAGACACCTTCAAGATGGATACCAAAGAAAAGGTATGAATTTTTTTTTCATGGTCACTGTTTCTCATGTAATGAATATGGTCACAAAGCTTTGGAGTGCAAATTTTATGCAAGGAAAGATAATGAAATATTTCATAACACCCTAAGGTGTTGGAGATGTAATGAAGTAGGACACATTGTTGTTCATTAATGTCACACTATGAGATGCTACAGCAGTAGTGGGTTTGGACACAAATCCCAAAATTGCTGGAACACAAGAAGACAATCCATGATGACGAATTCATATAGCATGACTAGAAGAAAACATGAAGTTAGGAAGGGGCACATTTTTGAAACGATGGGAGCTCAGAGTTCAGGTTCTAAGAAGCAGGGACACCTTTAGAAGTGGGTGAAGAAGACTGATTAATCAAAACAAAGTGGCAGCCTTAAGAGAAGCTAGAGTTTGTCATCTTCATAAGCATATGTGGGTTACAATGGTAACAGTTGTGTACATACACTAACTAACCTATGAATAGTTCATGTACATGCGCGAGTTGTCTATC
>JASDQU010309148.1:21838-40830 GCA_032191745.1 Picea mariana
TATATATAGGAGACTAGGAGGTATAATTACAAATAATGGCCTAAAGCCGACATAATTAAAATAACATTACTAATCTAAATTAAAACTAATGGCCTAAATCCGACATAAATAAAATAGCATTACTAATCTAATATGCCCCAATTAAGGGGTAATGAGCCAATATTAGGGCTTAACACTGTTAGATCTATAAGCCTTCATTTTTTGGTGGTTCGGTAATTCGACACTTCGACATAATTATAGTCATGAAGTTAAGGGTTAAGGAACTCCCAGAGTCTTGAAGTACAGAGTAAATCATGTCCATCAGTTGATGGAAGAATGTGGGTTGTAAATCTCTGAGTTATTCAAAAATCGAATCTTCTACTAAGTTATGGTGTAGGTTCTAAGGATTAATATAACCCCGAACTTTCGAAGTCTTGGAGTGAAGGTCATCCATATATCTATCAATTTATAGAGGACCATTAGATACATTAGAACTCCGATCCCTTGTCCTTCAGAGGTTCATGAGTTCGACTCTTCGGAGGAAATGAGTTGTTGTTTACAAAAAGTGAGGAAATCCCGGAGTTCCGAACTCGAGAGTGGATGAAAACCATTGATTTGAGGAGGAGTGTAAACCATCATATCTTCAAGCCCTTAAGAGGTTTGACGATCCAAGTGAAACAGTTTCAAGTTATGTAAGCGAAGAAAAACCCCAAAGCCTGAAGTTTCAGAGTGGATCTCCATCGTGGATTCTTGCGTGAGGAGAATCTCTGTCAGTCATTGGATTAAGTTCTTAAAGGTTAACGAGGAAGGTGGAAGAGTAGGGTTAATCTACAACTGTGAGTCAACTCAGCTTACGACTGAATTCGACCGGTAGCTCTCTGGGTGGAAAGGAGAGTTGAAGTTGAAAAACCTCCGGAGCACCAGAGTTCCAGAGCTCTGAATATCGCCCCTTTTTGGTTAGCCTTAGGTTCTATCCCATGGTCACATGCATAACTTGACAAGGAAAAAGGGCTAACGCCTAGAATTAAAAGGAAGTAAACTCCCAAAAACCTTCAGACATGCATCCCAAGATCCCAAAATTTTGGATTTATAATACTAAAATACAAAGACTCCATGCTGCTAATAAATCCAGTTTTATCAACGTATTTAACAGAGAAACTCATAACAATTCAGATTTAAACAAAATCAACAGAGTCCATAATACAATGAAATTGAATTGACATACGCATTAACAAGAAATTGATACAAAGTTTCAGATCTAGAATGAGATTCAAGAGAGATCCCATCATATGAATTAATTTCGATTTAAATAAAATTTGATAGAGAAACTCATGATATAATTTCAGAACTAACTCCTAGGGTTACCAACGAACAATGCACTGTTAAATTTCTAAATAATCTTAACTAAAAACTCTGACATTCAAAATTCAAACATGGATAAAGTATAATTTTTTGAACATAGACCATACACAATATAAATTCTAATTCCACAATGAGGATCAAGCCATCCCAAATTTGAGAGTGGAAAACGTCCAAAATTACAACGAAATTTTAAATATAAACACTGTAATTACTATCCGTTTGGCAGGAATTGTAATTTAAAAATTATAAATTCTGAACTAAAATTCGTTGAGAGTAGTTGTAAAAATCAGCATTCAATCTTTCTAGCGATTCTACAGTGGCCCTATTAGTCTAACATACAACTACACTAATACTATGAATAAAATTCAGAATATAAAAATACCAGAACCAATGAATGCCGCGTAATGAAGATGCCTTTCAAGTCTTGCACTCCTTCCTTTCCTTCACTTTCTAATCACAGAGACTTCATCGATACCTCCCAACCAATGCTAGGGGTACTCTTCTTCCCCCTTATCCCCCCAAGCCACAAAGGGGCCACACACAAGAAACCAACAATAATAGCTCCAAGACTTGCCCTCGCAAGGAATATCTTCCACTCTTTTTACAAGATTGGCATCCCAACTCTCACAAGTAAAACACAGTCCAATAAAAATTTGGCAGCATAATAATGCTCAGAAAATCTGGTTCCTTTCCCCTCTCCATAAATTGTTTTTATAGAAATTTATTCCCTGACACATGTCCTCATGCACAAATAATTAACTTTTTAGTCAATTTTAATTTGGATTAATTACTCACACACTTGTCACATTCTCCCCAAGTTACACCAATATTTACTAATTTTATTTTATTTAAAAAGGTCAAATTCCCTCACAATCCTCAATGTGTTCCTATTTTCACTCCTAGGTGTCCCTTTGTTCCCYAKATTCTYAATTAAGGAGCGTCTCCTAACTAGATMTTAGTTAGAGTTTAATTAGGAGTCTTATTTTAGTTAGACTAGTGTAGTTTGACTCTAGATTCTATTTTATGTACACCCAACCTCTCAAGTTATTATTTATTTCTATTTAAAAATCCCTTTTATTAAATTCATGCACACATGTGCATTTTATTCAATGTTTATATTTTTACCTCCTTTTCCTAGAATTAGATCTATCACAAATTTAATATTTTAATTAGTCCCCAATTTAGAATTAGGCTTAGACTCTTGTTAGGCTTTTCAACTAAAACTCTACTGCTTAATTTATTAGTTAATCCAACAAGGTCTAAATATTTCAATGTTTTCTAGGCCATCTAGATTTATTGACTCAATTTTAATTATGCGATGTGCCCTTCAAGAC
This sequence comes from Picea mariana, assembly GCA_032191745.1. Classification (NCBI taxonomy): domain Eukaryota; kingdom Viridiplantae; phylum Streptophyta; class Pinopsida; order Pinales; family Pinaceae; genus Picea; species Picea mariana. The sequence goes on from JASDQU010309148.1 coordinate 24,514, forward strand.
GCAACTTCGTGCTCCAAGGGTGCCACTCGCCTTAGACTTGTTTTGGAAGTTGTCCGACCCTTGGAGTCAACACTCCACTCGGTCGACCTTGTGAGAGACTAAGGGCTTCTAAGGAATAAGGACTCTGTCTTATTGCGCGTTCCTTAGAAATCTTTGTGAGCGATTGTCTCAGTCCTCCCTCACGACATCGTGGAATTTTCGAACTAGGTAATATTTAATATGATGTGACAGGGACATTTCCACACCTCTCCCTCTAATGTATGTTTTCTGTGTATGGCCCCTCTACTCCTTATGTGAGTCGGATTAGCAAGCATTGTCAAGCCTGCATCCACTGACAAAAAATATGTCAATAATTCCATATACATAAATCATACTATAATCAATCATACAACATATGTACATGAAATGAAAGACTCAATAGATACAATCCACTCCCTGACTCAATCCAGAGTCCAAGGGAATCCATCGATGCCATCAACATCCTTAACCTATCATGTGTCCTGCACACTCAGGACGACTTGTCAAAAGTATCTGTCAATATATATACATCAATAAAATGAATAAGCCATAAGACCTCAACATCATCATATATAACCCATAATATGAATGAAATCACAATGTACCATACCCGGATCACTTGTAAGCAAGTGTCCTCAAAGAATAAGTCAATAATAGTGTTCTTAGTAGAGCAGGATGTTACACACAATAAGCAACCAAAGATAAAAACATCAATACTAAAATTATTATCTATGTACTATAAATAAAAAGAGAAAATTCCTGAGCAACAATGCTCAAGCAAAATACTTTTTAAGGTAGAGCCCATTTCCAGGCTCCGACAACATATTCCCTTTGTAATCAAATAAATCGTACGGTCCCTTTTGAAGTGAATGCCTCACAATGTAAGGACCATGTCACATTGGATTGAATTTTCCAGTGCCTAAAGCATCCTTATCTTGATCATAAACCAACACAAGATCACCCTAAAAAAAATCCTTGGGTGGATCGACTTATTATATTGAAAATTGACAAGTTTTTTGTGCATCTCATTCATGGTGGTAGCATCACGATGTTGCTCATATAGCTTCTCTAAGAAAACACAAAGCGCTTCTAAATAAGTCGTCTCAGGTAGAATATTGATCACGATATTTAGCGAAGGGATTTCACATTCAACAAACATGACTACTTCCACCTCATGAATGAGTTGTAAAGGTGATAAACCTATGGTGGTCTTAGCCCATAATGATGGATAAAGCATCAAATTCCCATTAGATTTTCTCTTATTGACAGTGCGTTGAAGTATGGTCTTAAGAGGCTTGTTTACGGCCTCTAATTGACCATTCTCCTCTGGATAATAAGGAGACAAATTATCCTTCTTAAATCCCAATTTGGATGTTAACTCAGAAATCATTCGTTTCTAAAAGTGTTTTCTATGGTTAGTGACAATCTCTCTCGGAACTCCAAACTTGGCGATAACCTAGTTGAATAGGAATAAGGCTGCAGTCTCACCATCGTTTGCAAAAGTAGGCATGGCCTTCGCTCACTTTGTAAACTAGTCTACGACCATGATGATGTAACTAATCCCCCTAGCCGATGGAGGGTAGCATGTAGTAAAACCAATTCCCCACTTTGTAAAAAGACCAATGGTGATGATGGGGAAAAATGGAGTAGGATATGCATGCATTTCTCAGAAAATATCTGGCAAGGATGGTGTTGACGATTGAAAACGTCAACGAAGTTTCACCCGCAAATCGTTGCTAAAGCCTATTATTATAAAAACTAAATAATACTAGTAGGTGGGATCCCCTTGAACTATTGGAGAGTAGATCTGTTCATTTTTTATGTTAAATGATGGGCGACGTGACTCACATGGTTGATGAATATCTTTTTGTTATTGGTTATGAATTGAGCTTATGAAGTGTTGATTCCTTATATTACTACAACCTATGCTATTCATTAATGTCATTGTTGTCTATTCTTATCGCACCTGCATAACAAACATGTTAATAAAATTACATGAAGGGCAGTTTTGAGAGAGGCAAAATACTAGAACAAATGCAAGGGAAGGGGACCTAGTTCTGCAATATCACATGTGAATAACTTAAAGGAAATGAGAAACAATTGCAAGGAGAAGATTCTAAAGCTATCCTAACTATACTACATGCATGAAAGTACTTGATGATTATTGTTAAGCCCTAGCTAGCAAGTAAATGGTTATGAAATTGTGATTAAATTACATGTTTAATATGCATATGGTGTGAAATGTTGGCGGCGCACTTGGCAAGGTGATAGTGCTAATGGTTATGCAATGGTTAATTGAATTATGTGGCCGATCCACATATGGTATATTTGGATAGATTGAACGTTGGTGGCTCATTTCACAAGGTGGTGAACGTTAATGGTTATGCGATTTTGTTTGAGTTATATATTAAGAAATTGGATATATGATATGGAAAGCGCATTTGGCAAGTAACCTATGCAGATTCCAACGCAGAGTTAAATTAATGGCATTAATAGGAAGCCAGTTGGCATGTACTGATGAGTAAATGAATTGTGGGTGGAGGCGATGTGCATTTACTACACGTCACCTTTACCCCTCCTATTAGCTACCACCCTCATTAGGATATTGTTTGATCTTGCTGCTGTGGTTTTGATCCAGAATTTTAGCAGGGAAGAACCGCTCGACCAACTCTTGTTTTAAGGAAATTCGATTACAAGTATGTTTTTTTTGGCAATTCATGATTCTTCTCTGGTTATGAAATGATTATTGGCTCAGGTGTATGGGTTTGTGTTTTACTAAGTGTTGCAACTGTGTGAAATTTGGGTTCTTGGAATGAAGAGTGGATGGTTATTTCTGCAACAATTTTGAGTTCGTCGAGGTTATTGGTCTTCCTGGGTGATGGATCCTTGTTATCACTACTGTTTGGTTGGAGGGTTTTTGTTTAGTCTTGGGTGGATATATATCTTCACACAATGTCACTAAATTCGGTCTCTGGATTTCATGTGTTTAATGGTCGGAGGTTTTCTGCGTGACTATGTTTTGTTCACTTCAACATTGGTTGATTGCACCACCAGGGGTCACGAAATGAGGTTCCTGTTCTTTCTTCACCATGTCTTCACCTCTGTGATGTGATTGTTGACTGAAGGGCATGAGGGTTATACCTTGCATGTGTTAAGTAACCTTTTCCAGACCAAACTAGAGCCCTACCTTTCTGTTATGGCCCCTGTCATGGATTTGTGCTCGACCATGAATGAGTCGTGGTTCATTCGGTATACACTGTGGCCTTGGAGTTTTTGCCATTACAAAGAGTGGCTCTTCTCTCCCTGTGTTGACTATGGAACAACCTTGGCCCTCCAGTCTGGAAATTTTTCAAGAAGACCAGCATGGCCTTTTGTTTTATGACTCGGTTGTTGTTGGATGGTTGTATAATTGTCGACTATTTTGAGAACAGGCTCGCCCAGTTGGTCGTATGACAGTTGTGTTGGTTGGTATATAGTCACCGACTTGGTTATAATAGTGGTAAACCCTACATTACCAATTTCACTTTCAAAGCACACAGTTAATCTCCTTATGTTGATAGCTCAGTATTGTTAATGGAAAGGGCCTCTACCTCGATTCAATTAGATGCGTGGGTATGTGTCATTGCTACAGCTTGTTAGGTTGTTGATTTTTTTAAGACAGTGATGAGTTGTTTGGTAGATACACAGTCACTGGTATTTGCACTGATGATTATTTGAATGTTTAGCTAGAATTGGTGAAAATGCTTGACGTTGCTCATGTCGTGTTGTGTGTTTGCAAAATAAATAATGGTCGTGGTAACTGGGGTTTTCTCTTGGGGCCGAACGATTATTGAACCGGATGATTTTGGGAACTATATCCTTATGATTGTTTGATTGTTTAAGCCTAAAATTGCACAACATAGTTGATCAAAGTTGGGCTAAATCAAATTAATACTGTGTTGAGTTGATTACCCAATAACAAATTGAGCTATTTCCGTGTCTGTGTGTTTGGTTTGGTAAAATGGAAATATTGCATCGTGTTTTGGGTGGCTCCGCACTGTGTATAGTATGGATATCCTGGGTTTCACAGAGTTTTAATCGTGTTTATCAATAATTTTTTATGAAGGGCATGTTGTCAAGGCTTTGTCATGTCGGATAGATGGCCTAACTCTTTAAGCCATACTGAATTGTTTTTTTTTACAGTAGCAGAATCACATTGCCTGGGCAAGTTACCCTGTGCATAACTAGTGTCTAAATAATGGTTGTTGGTTGCATATTTGAATATCAATTCGGGTTGCAGTTTGATCTTGGTTCTTTGGTTTCTGCCTATATATATGTTAACGAATATCATTGCTTTTGATGGGCTCTATTGTAGTAATAGTGACTTCATTATTATTTTGAAAACATGACTTTTGAGTATGGTTGTGGATTGAAGAAATACACGGGCAATGGTTGTTTTCGATGGTTAACAGAGTGGGATGGCTACTGTTTGGAAATTGTTATAAGATGAAAATAAGGGAACAAAATCCTTTTACATATTTTATAGGATGCCTACTATTTTTTGATGGCAATGTGTTGGATATTTGATTATGAGCAATGAACTAGTTAAATACACAAGAATTTTTATTTAGTCAAGTGATTGATGGTTGATGCATCTCCTTTCACAGAATGTTTTATGAATCAATTAATCAATTACATGCACAATAATCGTCTTTCTCCCTTCCATTATTTCACTTTACGCTAATTACAAACCCCGTCACCTCCCATAATCATTTTCACTCCTTGTTCTGAGATTGATTACAATCAAGAGAATTTCTGTGCTAAAATGGATGAAAGTGGTAGTGTCTTGTGTGGATTGCAGTGAGGTTTTATTGGTTTGATTTACAGTTGATTGTTGTTTTCATTGAGCAATGATCATGTCTTCTCCCCTTTCATTATACCATATTTTCGCTCAATATAAACCCCTCACATATCCCAGGACCTTTTTCACCCCCCTGCTCATTGATTAACAATAAAACAATTTGTATGGATTGGATTGCATGAGTCTGATTCATTCTGATCCAAATCTATTTAATGTTTTTAAGAGTTGTCATGTATGGTTATTTAAAAGACTATTTGCTAATCGATCACGCATGCAGGGATGAGCTATTCAAATAAAAGGCTAAAAACATAGGCTTATTACGCTTCTGTCAAAGAGAAGGACTAAAAATGGTAACATCAACAAGAGGGAGTGTGGATTTTGAGTTTTATTCTATCTATTATTATTACAATTGACTTCAGGGATCTTTGGACAACATGCCTTATTTTGGATATATGAGTATTTTTTTTTTTTTAACTTCAAATTTCATGAGTTTAAATTACCATAAATGAATATGTGGATGGGAGACACAAGGAGGTGTATTTTGCTTAACTAATGGTTATGTTATAATTGTTATGATTGTTATGAACTAAAGGGAGTTACAAGGAGTCCCACCTACTAGTTATTATTATTTATGACCCTTAATTATAATTATTACTCTCCCCCCTAACTAAAGTTAGTTGAGTCTTTTAATTAACTTAACTAATGAGTTGGTTCAACTTCTTCAACCAATTCTAATATGTTATAAGCAAAAAGGAAGGGAGGAACAAGAGGAGGATAGAAGCAGAAGCATGCTAAGGTTTGCTCTTTGAGTTATGTTGAGATAGTTCAGTTTCATTCATTCATATATTCATCAAAGTCTAATTCTCTTTTGTGATAGCAGGGTCTTATTGTAGACAACAATATTCAGGGCTGAATCAAATCATTCAGATACTTGTTTTTCAGAGGTGTTGATATATCTTTGATAGTCTGTGTAGACTTGTCTGTTTGTGAATTAATTTTCATGACTGATAAAGGCTATTGTGCAGAGTCTAGTGGGCAACAATCTGTGGCAAGCTGATCCAACTTTTAGAGTTCAGTTTTGGTTTTCTGTCAGAGGTCCTTTTGTATGTTCCATTGGGGATGTCTAAGTTTGACTTTGGTCCAAGATTTCTGTATGGGATTTTGTAAAGAAAATGACTCTTTGGTGAATTGGAATGAAACAAAGGATTTCTTTATGTCCCATCTCTCTTGATTATCATCTTGGTGTCTTTACTTATGTTCTTACACTTATTTCAGCAACTGTTATATTCAGAAAATTACATAAAAAGTGAATTTTCAAAAAGATTTTTGTTGATAAAAGACTAGCCTAAGCACTCATAATTAATACTTGTGAGTTAGGATGTTATTTTTTTGTTGGCTATAAACATAGGGTGATATTCCTGTTTACTTTTCTTTAGCCAAGTAAAGTTTGAAAATGCTTGAGTAAGATCATTTCATATCTTTTCCTCAACAGATGGCACCTCTTGACTGTCTCAACACAATCTTTAAAGATTGTCGGCCAGAAATACCCAACACACAATTTTTTTGGGTTTTTTCTAACCCTGATAAGTGATTTCCACATTCTCCACTATGGAAGTCATTGAGCACACACTCTGCTCTAGGATGATAAAATGTGTCGTTGATGATGAGGTAATTCTTCGCCTGATGGGGAATCTGACACTAATCATCCCATGAATAGTGTGGAGAAAACTTGAGAGTTTGGAGATATATAAGGATATACCCATACCAAGGATCACTGGAATAAATAAGGAATAGATGTTCATCAGGAAACAAATTCGTAATCACGGGTTCATCATTCTCCCTATGAAACTCCGACATCAACTCAACGAAAACCAATGATTTTTTGGACTTAGCAGAGATGAAGTCCAAGTCAAGTTCTTGCAGGATAACAATCCATTTACTGTACTTTCCCACTATGATACGTTGTGTCATGACGTATTGAAGTGTATTGACATTGGAAACTACAATGGTTTTTCATAGTAAAATATAATGTTGTAATCTCTAAACAACATGGACAACTGCCAAGGTTAATTTCTTGACATGTGAATAATTGAGTTCAAGTCCAATCAAACCATGACTGAGTTAATATATGATGTGATCTTGCGAACTATCATCCTCCTGAACCAAAACCATACCAACTGTGGCTTCTTCTGTTGTGATATACAACAAAAAGTTCCTGCTATATTTTGGAGGACTAAGTAGAGGGACAAACATAAGCGTTTTATTAAATGAGTCAAAATATCACTGGGTGAACTCATACCATATGAAGGGAGCCCCTTTCTTCAACAAGTGCATGGATCCCTTGGTGATTTCAGCATGGTTCACAACAAACTGTTGAAGGAAATTGGCCTTTTCCTTGGAGACTTTGCAACTAACGAATATTTCACGGAGGTGGAAAATAAACTATTTCCTCCACCTTTAACGGATCAACCATGATCCCTTTGTTGGATACAATGAAACCCAATAGATGCCTTGATATGACACAAAAGATACATTTTTTTGGATTCAACCGAATATGATAATAATGACATCTTTAAAAAAAATCCTAAGGTGCATTGGATGATCTACCCTCTTGTGAGAGTGATAAACAAGGTCATCTAGATAAGTATCAACAATATGTTTCAAATCGTGTAAAGCAAATGACATGGCTTGTCGAAATGTAGCTCCAACATTTTTAAGACCAAAAGTAATTTTACGATACGCGAAAGTCCCCCAAGGACATTTAAACATCGTCTTGTGTTAATCCTCAGGCTGGTTCTGAATCTGATTGTAGCTAGAAACACTGTCCATACAAGATAATATTTCACTTCCTATGCACTCATCAATAATATGATCGATGAAGGGTGTGGAGAAGTTTTCTTTTGAAAAATCTTTGTTTAGATCTCATAAATCAATAAAAACGTGTATGGTCCCTTGCTTTTAATCAATGGGAACAATATTTGACACCCATTCAGTGAGAGGAACTGGGTAAATAAAACCCACCTTAAGCATCTTTTCAACCTCATCCTTTATAACTGCTTCTTTCCTAGGATTAACTGGTCGTAACTTTTGTCGAACAAGTTTATAATTTTTTATAGGTGTGAATATCATGTTCGACACTTCAAGGGTCTATGCCTGACATATCTTTGTAGGAATAGAAGAAAATGTCATGGAACTCCTTAAACAAAGAGGTATACGTCTAGATCTCTTCAGGGGAACAATCCTCACCTATATAAACATTCTCTACAATGCCACGGGTTTTATAAATGTTGATCATAATGATTTTTGATATGTTATCCATGTTCTCTTCGGCATAGAAATCATGCTTCACCAAGGGGTTCACGGACTAAGCAACACTTCTACTCATGACTGACCATAATTCTCCACATTTAAAATGAATGATTTCAGGGAGGAAGTATGATTGATGATGCATATCCTCCCATGGCCATTATGACCCTATCATTTATTCTATAATATATTCATTAGAAGGAAGACGATACCAAGACAGTCTAGGGAAGTCGAAGAATTCAGAGCCCAAATAGGCTCTGGGAACTGATCGTCTTCTTCCATCCACGAAGAAGTCCGATCAGAGTCTACAATATCTTGCTGGATTGCTTGATAAGCGATCTCAGTTGTAGATAGTGGCATGGCCATCATGGAATGTGCATGACCCTTTACCGGTAACACCCATGGATATTCCAAATACAAGGTTCTAAATGAACCAAATCATGTAACGGGGACCGAGGAGCTCGACTTTCAGTAGTTGAACACGTTAGTGAAAATATAAGAAACCAGAGTTGGAAAATTAAATGTTCCCATAAACGAAGGATACATTCCAACAACAATACTCTTAGTTTTCGTATGAGATTTTTCAATCAATGAGACCGTAGATCCCAGATTTGTCACAGAGTCATAGCGATTAAATTCCATTTGGTTGATTGTTACACTCCTTCCCTCATGGGGAAAGCATAAAAATTGAAAAAACAATGAGACACAAATCATCATTGCATGGGTCCAATTCCTTCCTAAAAAAATATTATAGTCGAGCGGAGCGTCGACTACTTCAACTTTTATGGAAATAAACTTTCCTCCTAAATGGACCGGAAAAGAGGAAATAAGCCCGTGCGGTATGAAGGATAATGCATCAAACACGATCAATAGAGCAGGAAGAGGGGTAAGTTCCAGAGAGCCAATGGATTTCCAACAAGACAAAGACATGACACACGTTGAAGCACCTTCGTCAACGATGATCCTCCTGAAAACGTGTTTTGCATACAAAATGTTAATCTAGAAGGCTACATGATAAGGAAGGAGAGGCTTCACTTCAATATTATAAAACTTCATAATGAGCTAGCTTGAAGAATCAACAACCCCAATTGCAGACAACAATGCATCTCATTATGCAGGGAAACTTTGGAGCACCTCTAAGGTCGAAATCACACAAGGCGTCTGAGCTAAGTTCTCAATAATAAAGTAGTTGGGAGTGGCTTGAGCATTAGGGTTGTGGGAGGATTTCTTATACAAACATTTTTGTATGCGTGACATCGTTTCCTTCTCAATCTTATCTATATGGAGAGAATTCTGAGGATCCAAAGTTTCTTTTCGTTTAGATGACGACTAAGGATTACTCTAATCATGAGACCTAGTAGACAAATCTACCTCCTCTTCTTTTGTATGGTTGACCATATTGATGAATGAGTAAGATCCATCTGACAAAGGTGTGCTTGAGGCGCCCCTTTGTGGATTTGAATTTGAATATCCCTCCTACATATTCTTCCCTTGCGGGAATTTTTTTTTCAGTACAACAGGTTGTTGTTGCTATTTTATCAAGTGGTTGGCCTCTTCCATTTGCAGGCATTGATGGGTAAGGTGATCACCCCCACAAAACTTGCACAAAAATTTCACCTTCTTGATCTCCTTATTTTCCCCTCTAACTTTTGCATCAGATTTATCATTTTTATTACCCCCACCTCCAATCTTATCCTTTCTCTCTTTAGCTTTCCCTATAGGTTGTTGGGTACCATTTGGGGCCATCAATTGTACAACCTAGAAATTCGTCGATTGGACGGTGGGGATGGGTGAAGGAGTGGCTTGATCGGCCGTAGAGGGATGATTAGTCATATGTTTGATCTGGTTTGCGAAAAGATCTACGATAGTTCTTTTAGCGTACCTAACAATGCTATCAACATGAGGTTCATATTTCATTTTTGTGGGATTGAAACCAGGTCCTGGTGCATCCGATATAATTTCGTAAAGGAACCTAGAATGCAAATAGATCAAATCTAATTGTTGGGCCCTCAAGATCACTTATTCCTCAGGAAAGACTCCTAAAATACATCTGTATAGATGATTGGAAATAAAGACTTGAGGAACCATTCCAACAAGAATTTAGGAGGAACTTTGGCTTTAATGAACCTCTTTCGTCTTCGCCACTTCTAGATGTGATCCAAGATATGAGTGGATTTGTCCTATTTTATCATAGACAAAAGATCGATGTCAACATCATACCTGACAGGAAGCTGAAAGTGGTTTAGAAAAACCAAATCCAAATCATGAAACATGCAAAATGCTCCACCATCAAGTTCAATGTACCACTTCGCTAAGACTCTCGTAAGAGTTCGCTGGGAAAGGAAGAGATGGACTGAATCATCATTTAAAGAATTTGACGAACACCACATATGAGATGTCGTTACATGGTTCCCAGGGTCTTCACTAGGCTTTCCTTTGAAATTAGGAATGTCGGATGGAAACTTGGTGGGAACTGGTGGCTAATTCATATTATGACAAACCGTATCGTTCATGAGCATTAATAGGTCTAGACAGTTTAACGTTTCCAGAAAAGGTATCCTCGACTGGGACCTATAATTCCAACTAGGGTTCTTGGAAATTTCGGATTGAGGACTAGTCAGAAAAGAATAGTATGGGTTGGTGCTAGCACCAATTTTCCAGGAAGAGCTTGCAGACCGACCAGAGATTTGCATGAAAACTTGTTGACACTAGTTAAATGGAGTAAAACCTCCACCCATCTGGTTCTCGAATGGAAAAGCGGGGTTGCCCACTGCTAACACTCCTTGCGAAGAAAACAATACTTGCATGGGGATATTTTGACTGAAAAAAGGGTTGCCCCCTGACCACATCCCTTGTGACGAGAATGACCCTTGAATGGGATTCCATTGGCCTTGTAATGGGTTGCCCCCTACTGACATTGCAGATGAGGTAAAAACATTACTTCCGAACCCACCATATAACATGAATGGGATAGAAGTAGATGGCATGCCAACGGATTGAAATCCACTTCCCATAGGACTGTCCCATCCCATGAAGGGATTAGGGGTGGAATACAGGAGGGACCCTCTCTTGAGAGTGGGGAATGGCGGAGGAATATGACCTTCACCCCAAGAAAAATCTTGGTAGGAAATCAAAGAACTCCTCGTAGCAACATTAGTAGATTGAGAAATTCACTAGGAACCATTCAAAATGTTCTGCATGCTCATCGATGACATACCAAACAAAAATACATTAGATATTAAAGGTAACAACAAGGATGCAACCAAAGGTTGAGTGGACCCGACAATCAGTGGAGTAGAGCTTTCGACTGATGTGGCTTTTGTGGATTAGACCATAGTAGTTGTTTGGTTAGAAAAGCTAGGAGGAAATATTCATCTAGTTATGATTTCTGATGCGGGGGTTGCAGAGACCCCCAACCTAGACACTTGTGAGGCACCTTCCATTACGACCCACCAAAGAGGGCGACTTTCAGCGAAGTCTGACCTGAGAGCCAAATTTTCAAAACAAATGGACTGTTAGCTCCAGTTAATAGAGGATTGAACATACGGATGAAACCTTCAACTTCAAAGTCTGATATATCAGTGACCTCCAATACAAAAGCATTACTTTCTACGGGTTTTGTTTCTATGATCTTGAAGAGATCAATTGGTACAAAAGTGTCGGTTTGTTCAAGTCGATGCCTCAAGGGAGGCAACATAGGATTCACTTCCACTTGTTTAGGCGAAAGACCTTGAATTTTTCTTAATCAATGAGACGGTTGATCAACCACTTTGAGTTATCAACTCGACGTGAGTACTGACACAACTTCTTAATCAATCTACGATCACAGAACACACCACTAAAAAATCTCTAAAAGAAACAATAGTCACAGACAACCTTGCCAATATCCCAACTTAGGTGGATTTGGTCATGAGATCGCAATAGTAACAAAGTGAGGTAAGAACCTTTCGGACGAAGGCACGGGTTGATTAAGTCCCATGGACCAGTGAAAAGAGGAGAGAGAAATAGTCACCCCGATCTCCACTAACCAGCCTTATTTGGTGCAAGTACCATCACTTCGAGGGGCATCCTTCAACAATACTGAAAAGTGTGCTAATAAGTCTATCTCAATTACCACGGGAAACCCCATGTAGTCACCTCTAAGATACATAGGAAAAACAACTAAGGGTACCAAATCATAGTCAACATTGGGGGGAATAGCTGACAGTCAGGATCAAACGTATGGGCAAGGTAAGCCTGAAGCTTTGAAAGCATTTCCTCTCATGGAGGTAAAGGCACCAGTGAAAGCCCCAAAATATGATCTCTCCACTACGTTCAATCAAGATTTGGAGGGGTTATCTCCTCGGCTCTTCCTCACATGACCTTGTGCTTAGCTCCTGTGTGAGAGAATTTTCTTGGCCATAATACCTATACGAAGATCAAATTTTCTCTCTATCTTAGACTCCTAAGTTTTTTTGGCCTTGGAGAAATTAACTCTCCAACATGAACCAAGGCCCTAGCCTAAACTAGCTTGTTTACCCTAGGAAAATGAAAATGTCTAATTGATTTTAGTTAATGCTCATTTTATAGGGGTTGTTATTTACTCAAGATGGTAATGAGTGAAATTAGATGGTGTTTTGATGGACTCAACATAAAAAACAATTAAGAACATAAATGAAAATGCAGTTCTTCATTGAAAATATGAGTGTAAACAACGCTTCAGAAGTAAACAAAAGAAAACTCTTTCTTTTTGATACGCAAAGAATGCAAGTTTTTCTTTTAAATGGAATGGACTTACTGATGCAACTTTCAAATGCAAGACAACTAACAAAATTTTGGATTTATTTTCATCAAAACTATAGAAATGAAATGTTTTTCCTTTTCAAGTATGCAAATGCAAACTGAAAACTAACAAGTACTAGAAGAAGAAGAAAGCAAATTGAAAACTAACAAGTACTATAAGAAGAAGAAAGAAGACCATAATTTTTTTTCTCTCCAACGAAATAAAGGAAAGGGCTGAAGAAGAAACACAAAGTATACTTTCTATTTTTTTTTTTTGCTTTTCTTGTTTAAAAAGTAAAAGGAATATGAAAGATTTGAAAAACAAACTTTTCTCCTTAATACTAGCAAGAAACAACAAAAAGGAAGATTGAAAATATTTTAGACCTATAAAGATTCGTCAAAGATAACAATGAAAGCCATTCTTGGAAAAAAAGGTCTCAGAAAGTAACTTCCCAAACTACTTTTAAAAACCGAGAATGATCTACCATAGATAAAGCACAAAAATGTTTTCTTTTATTTATACAAACTAAAAAAAACTACTACAGGACTCAACAAACAACCACAAAAGAGTCTAAAAAGAACCTAAACACATGGCCAAGCAACCTCAAACCATAAAGATTTATTAAAAAAACTTTCCTAGGATGATGTACACGACTTTCTACAAGGAACCCGCATAGACACAACTGTATACACTATCAAACATGTGTATGTTTGTGACTATGACAACTACAACCTGTGTGTGCACTCTAAAAACTTCAAAAAGGGAAGGAAGGAGACAAGATAAGTGACTCAAATGAAAAATGAATAGACTCCAATCACTGTAAACTAATGATTTAAGTGCCAAGTAGTAGTCTAAGGAAAGATAAAGACACATAAACCTAGCAAACACATAATAAATCCCAAAGCAGGCCCACTAGGGAAAAGTCCCTAATATGGTCGCTAGTTCCACTTTCGGGAAAAATCCCCTACAGTAGTGGGCTTATCACAACATACTAATGACCATATACAAAGTATATTCCAAACATAATACCAAACTAAGATACAATAACCAAATTTCATAGAAATAACCAACTTATTGAAAAAGAGGAAAATCCACTCACTATGACCCCAACGTTCGATGTTATTCCCGATTGACATAGTCCTTTCTCTCCTTCCCAATGGTCTCTCTACAACCTGTAAAAACCTTGAACAAATATATCTATACGAAGAGGTAGTTATATTAGTAACTATCCGTTAGTTCTATGAAAAATAACGAAAAATAATGAAGCTATTAATATTCTACTGAAATGTAGACAAAAGCATTGTACAATAACAACACAAGATACTTCAAAGGAACAAGTTTTTTGTATTATTGATAAATAGAAGTGAGGTGGTTACATCTTATACCTGCTTGATGAGGTGCTTCCCTATCGAAAGAGATCCTAAATTCCTCCACCCCGACTCCTGTTATAAGGATGTTCCTGACACCGAAGTCACCATATGCCCAAAGAAAGTATATAGAGAAAATCTTGGCAAGCTAAGGTTGGTGATCAAAGGGAAACTCAAAATAAGGGTTTCTAGGTCAAGTAATCAACAACAAAAGGGATAAAATGGGCTTACAGACTCAATGAGAATAACTAGATGAGTGTTCACTTGGATGTGCAAAGTATCATTACCTTTCTCCATGAGACAAATGCTCCTTTTATGCAATCTCTAGTTGGTTAGAGACAGTTGAATACGGGAAAAAGGAGTTAGGAACCTAATCAAACTCGTAACTCATCATTAATTTTGGCATAATTATATTTTTTTGAACATTTATTAGCATGTACACGGGTGTCCCTTAAGTCGCCCACATGTATGCAGGTTGTATAGCTATGGGGGTGCGTATATCCTTCAAAATATATTTTTTAGAAGGACTCAAGTAGGTATGGGGAACAATTATCTCTAAAGAGGATATGGATAAGGCCAACAAGAGCATCAAATATTCAGAGGTGGCATTTGATGCTATAACATGCGGGTGTATGTAACACCTCATATATTGGCCTTAGGTAATTAGAACTTTGACTTTACTCCTCTTAGTAATTCATTGCTTAGTATCTATTTGGGCTCAGTTAGACTGATATAAACATTTGAGATGTGTACTTTGGACCTATTTATTTGTTGCATAATATTTTTTTTATTGTTATATTTTCATGATAATGAAAGTTATGTAATTGGTTTAAACATGCAAATTAAAATGTGGAATTTCGATATGTGAATAATAGTTCAAAATTAGAACTTTGACTTTACTCCTCTTAGTAATTAATTGCTTAGTATATATTTGGGCTCAGTTAGACTAATATAGACATTTGAGATATGCACTCTGGACCTATTTATGTGTTGTGTAATATTTTTTTATTGTTATATTTTCATGATAATGAAAGTTATGTAATTGGTTTAAACATGCAAATTAAAATGTGGAATTTCGATATGTGAATACTATCTCAAAATTATGTTGTGAATGTATAACATATGTGATGCATGGTGTAAATAAACAAACATTTCTTAATTGAACATCTATACAGATATGGATTCTCATATGAAATTTGTGTCGTATTTGCATGGATATGAGTTATTGGTAAGCTAGCCTACAGGTTGACAAGCTATGCAATAGATAAATCACTGTAGTGTTGAGGTAACCTAGATGTCATAGACATCAGGAAGATAGTGCATACTATAAGTTTTACTTATGATTTAATTTATGATTTCAAATATCGCTATGATCTGTAGTAAATGTGGTTTTGACAAGACACACAACTTGCCTAGAATGGTTGTTCGATGATGTGACTCTAAGAAAAATTGTTGCAGAGTATGGCTTGATGTGTGGTGATGACCCTAGTTTTATCATGAAGGGTGGACATATTACACACCAGACACCCTATTGAATCTAGTTTTATTAGGAGGATTGTGTTAAGCCATGATCCCTTAGATATGTGACAATGACTGCCAATTTCCTACTGGGGAAGCTTGGTCAAGATAGTTGACACTTCCACTTACGGGTTCTATCTAGGGTTAGGTCAATGTAGTTGACACTCTAGCATAGTCCAGTGAAGGAAACGATAGAACATGGAAGATGGAAGTAGGTTAGGGAGTGAGGATGATTCGAAGTTAGTTGAGAATGCTATTTGGGGATTAGATGTGCCAATCTTGTTTCGTCACTTGGTTCCTACCATGTTTAGAACATTCGTTTTAATTCACATTTGATATTTTAAGTGTGATGATCAATGATTGATGAATTATTGTAATTTTGTTAGTTAATATTAATGAATGATGCATTTACTTGATTTATTGTCGTGCATGCTTTGTTGTGAACATACATGAACTATGCATTAGAGACAATGATTGTTTATCACTAGTACATGTATAAGCTATGT
>JASDQU010309148.1:45166-62729 GCA_032191745.1 Picea mariana
CTCTTATTGACAGTGCGTTGAAGTATGGTCTTAAGAGGCTTGTTTACGGCCTCTAATTGACCATTCTCCTCTGGATAATAAGGAGACAAATTATCCTTCTTAAATCCCAATTTGGATGTTAACTCAGAAATCATTCATTTCTAAAAGTGTTTTCTATGGTCAGTGACAATCTCTCTTGGAACTCCAAACTTGGCGATAACCTAGTTGAATAGGAATAAGGCTGCAGTCTCACCATCATTTGCAAAATTAGGCATGGCCTTCGCCCACTTTGTAAACTAGTCTACGACCATGATGATGTAACTATTCCCCCTAGCCGATGGAGGGTAGCATGTAGTAAAACCAATTCCCCACTTTGTAAAAGGACCAATGGTGACGATGGGGAAAAATGGAGCAGGATATGCATGCATTTCTCAGAAAATATCTGGCAAGGATGGTGTTGACGATTGAAAACATCAACGAAGTTTCACCCGCAAATCGTTGCTAAAGCCTATTATTATAAAAACTAAATAATACTAGTAGGTGGGACCCCCTTGAAGTATTGGAGAGTAGATCTGTTCATTTTTTATGTTGAAATGATGGGCGACATGACTCACATGGTTGATGAATATCTTGTTGTTATTAGTTATGAATTGAGCTTATGAAGTGTTGATTCCTTATGTTACTACAACCTATGCTATTCATTAATGTCATTGCTGTCTATTCTTATCGTACCTGCATAACAAACATGTTAGTAAAATTACATGAAGGGCAGTTTTGAGAGAGGCAAAATACTAGAACAAATGCAAGGGAAGGGGACCTAGTTCTGCAATATCACATGTGAATAACTTAAAAGAAATGAGAAACAATTGTAAGGGGAAGATTCTAAAGCTATCCTAACTATACTACATGTATGAAAGTACTTGATGATTATTGCTAAGCCCTAGCTAGCAAGTAAATGGTTATGAAATTGTGATTAAATTACATGTTTAATATGCATATGGTGTGAAATGTTGGCGGCGCACTTGGCAAGGTGATAGTGCTAATGGTTATGCAATGGTTAATTGAATTATGTGGCCGATCCACATATGGTATATTTGGATGGATTGAAAGTCGGTGGCTCATTTCACAAGGTGGTGAACGTTAATGGTTATGCGATTTTGTTTGAGTTATATATTAAGAAATTGGATATATGATATGGAAAGCGCATTTGGCAAGTAACCTATGCAGATTCCAATGCAGAGTTAAATTAATGGCATTAATAGGAAGCCGGTTGGCATGTATTGATGAGTAAATGAATTGTGGGTGGAGGCGACGTGCATTTACTACACGTCACCTTTACGCCTCCTGTTAGCTACCACCCTAATCAGGATATTGTTTGATCTTGCTGCTGTGGTTTTGATCCAGAATTTTAGCAGGGAAGAACCGCTCGACCAACTCTTGTTTTAAGGAAATTCGATTACAGGTATGTTTTTTTTGGCCATTCGTGATTCTTCTTTGGTTATGAAATGATTATTGGCTCAGGTATATGGGTTTGTGTTTTCCTAAGTGTTTCAACTGTGTGAAATTTGGGTTCTTGGAATGAAGAGTGGATGGTTATTTCTGTAACAATTTTGAGTTCGTCGAGGTTATTGGTCTTCCTGGGTGATGGATCCTTGTTATCACTACTGTTTGGTTGGAGGGTTTTTGTTTAGTCTTCGGTGGATATATATCTTCACACAATGTCACTAAATCTGGTCTCTGGATTTCATGTGTTTAATGGTTGGAGGTTTTCTACGTCACTATGTTTTGTTCACTTCAACATTGGTTGATTGCACCACCAGGGGTCATGAAATGAGGTTCCTGTTCTTTCTTCGCCATGTCTTCACCTCTGTGTTGTGATTGTTGACCGAAGGGCACGAGGGTTATACCTTGCATGTGTTAAGTAACCTTTTCCAGACCAAACTAGAGCCCTACCTTTCGGTTATGGCCCCTGTCATGGATTTGTGCTCGACCACGAATGAGTCATGGTTCGTTCGGTATACACCATGGCCTTGGAGCTTTTTCCATTACAAAGAGTGGCTTTGCTCTCCCCGTGTTGACTATGGAACAACCTTGGCCGTCCAGTCTAGAAATTGTTCAAGAAGACTAGCCTGGCCTTTTGTTTTATGACTCGGTTGTTGTTGGATGGTTGTATAATTGTCAACTATTTTGAGAACAGGCTCACCCAGTTGGTCGTATGACAGTTGTGTTGGTTGGTATATAGTCACCAACTCAGTTATAATATTGGTAAACCCTACATTACCAATTTCACTTTCAAGGCACACAGTTAATCTCCTTATGTTGATAGCTCAGTATTGTTAATGGAAAGGGCCTCTGCCTCGATTCGATTAGATGCGTAGGTATGTGTCATTGCTACAGCTTGTTAGGTTGTTGATTTTTTTAAGATAGTGATGAGTTGTTTGGTAGATACACAGTCACTGGTATTTGCACTGATGATTATTTGAATGTTTAGCTAGCATTGGTGAAAATGCTTGATGTTGCTCATGTCGCGTTGTGTGTTTGCAAAATAAATAATGGGCATGGTAACTGGGGTTTTCTCTTGGGGCTGAACGATTATTGAACCGTATGATTTTGGGAACTATATCCTTATGATTGTTTGATTGTTTAAGCCTGAAATTGCACAACATAGTTGATCAAAGTTTGGCTAAATCAAATTAATACTGTGTTGAGTTGATGACCCAATAACAAATTGACCTATTTCTGTGTCTGTGTGTTTGGTTTGGTAAAATGAAAATATTGCATCGTGTTTTGGGTGGCTCCGCACTGTGTATAGTATGGATATCTTGGGTTTCACAGAGTTTTAATCATGTTTATCAATAATTTGTTATGAAGGGCATGTTGTCGAGGCTTTGTCATGTCGGATAGATGGCCCAAGTCTTTAAGCCATACTGAATTGTTTTCTTTTTACAGTGGCAGAATCACATTGCCTGGGCAAGTTACCCTGTGCATAGCTAGTGTCTAAACAATGGTTGTTGGTTGCATATTTGAATATCAATTCGGGTTACAGTTTGATCTTGGTTCTTTGGTTTCTTCCTATATATATGTTAATGAATATCATTTCTTTTGATGGGCTCTATTGCAGTAATAGTGACTTCATTATTATTTTGAAAACATGACTTTTGAGTATGGTTGTGGATTGAAGAAATACACGGGCAATGGTTGTTTTCGATGGTTAACAGAGTGGGATGGCTACTGTTTGGAAATTGTTATAAGATGAAAATAAGGGAACAAAATCCTTTTACATATTTTATAGGATGCCTACTGTTTTGTGATGGCACTGTGTTGGATATTTTTTGTGATGGCACTATGTTGGATATTTGATTATGAGTAGTGAACTAGTTAAATACACAAGAATTTTTGTTTAGTCAAGTGATTGATGGTTGATGCATCTCCTTTCGCAGAATGTTTTATGAATCAAATAATCAATTACATGAACAATAATCGTCTTTCTCCCTTCCATTATTTCACTTTACGCTAATTACAAACCCCGTCACCTCCCATAATCATTTTCACTCCTTTTTCTGAGATTGATTACAATCAAGAGAATTTCTATGCTAAAATGGATGAAAGTGGCAGTGTCTTGTGTGGATTGCAGTGAGGTTTTATTGGTTTGATTTACAGTTGATTGTTGTTGTCATTGAGCAATGATCATGTCTTCTCCCCTTTCATTATACCATATTTTCTCTCAATATAAACCCCTCACATATCCCAGGGCCTTTTTCACCCCCCTGCTCATTGATTAACAATAAAACAATTTGTATGGATTGGATTGCATGAGTCTGATTCATTCTAAGCCAAATCTATTTAATGATTTTAAGAGTTGTCATGTATGGTTATTTAAAAGACTATTTGCTAATCGATCACGCATGCAGGGATGAGCTATTCAAATAAAAAGGCTAAAAATAGAGGCCTATTATGCTTCTATCAAAGAGAAGGACTAAAAATCGTAACATCAACAAGGGGTAATGTGGATTTTGAGTTTTATTCTATCTATTATTATTACAGTTGACTTCATGGATCTTTGGACAACATGCCTTATTTTGGATATATGAGTATTATTTTTTTTTTAACTTCAAATTTCATGAGTTTAAATTACCAGAAGTGAATATGTGGATGGGAGACACAAGGAGGTGTATTTTGCTTAACTAATGGTTATGTTATAATTGTTATGATTGTTATGAACTAAAGGGAGTTACAAAGGGTCCCACCTACTAGTTATTATTATTTATGACCCTTAATTATAATTATTACTCTCCCCCCTAACTAAAGTTAGTTGAGTCTTTTAATTAACTTAACTAATGAGTTGGTTCAACTTCTTCAACCAATTCTAATACGTTAAAAGCAACAAGGAAGGGAGGAACAAGAGGAGGATAGAAGCAGAAGCATGCTAAGGTTTTCTCTTTGAGTTATGTTGAGATAGTTTAGTTTTCATTCATTCATATATTCATCAAAGCCTAATTCTCTTTTGTGATAGCAGGGTCTTATTGTAGACAACAATATTCAGGGCTGAATCAAATAATTCAAATACTTGTTTTTCAGAGGTGTTGATATATCTTTGATAGTCTGTGTAGACTTGTCTGTTTGTGAATTAATTTTCATGACTGATAAAGGCTATTGTGTAGAGTCTAGCGGGCAACAATCTGTGGCAAGCTGATCCAACTTTTAGAGTTCAGTTTTGGTTTTCTGTCAAAGGTCCTTTTGTATGTTCCATTGGGGATGTCTAAGTTTGACTTTGGTCCAAGATTTCTGTATGAGATTTTGTAAAGAAAATGACTCTTTGGTGAATTGGAATGAAACAAAGGATTTCTTTATGTCCCATCTCTCTTGATTATCATCTTGGTGTCTTTACTTCTGTTCTTACACTTATTTCAGCAACTGTTATATTCAGAAAATTACATAAAAAGTGAATTTTCAACAAGCTTTTTGTTGATAAAAGACTAGCCTAAGCACTCATAATTAATACTTGTGAGTTAGAATGTTATTTTTTTGTTGGCTATAAACATAGGGTGATATTCCTGTTTACTTTTCTTTAGCCAAGTAAAGTTTGAAAATGCTTGAGTAAGACCATTTCATATCTTTTCCTCAATAGATGGCACCTCTTGACTATCTCAACACAATCTTTAAAGATTGTCGGCCAAAAATACCCAACGCACAATTTTTTTGGGTTTTTTCTAACCCTGATAAGTGATTTCCACATTCTCCACTATGGAAGTCATTGAGCACACACTTTTCTTCTTCATGAGTTAAACAATGACAGAGAATTGAGTCAACTCTAGGATGATAAAAAGTGTCGTTGATGATGAGGTAATTCTTCGCCTGATGGGGAATCTGACACTAATCATCCCGTGAATAGTGTGGAGAAAACTTGAGAGTTTGGAGATATATAAGGATATACCCATACCAAAGATCACTGGAATAAATAAGGAATAGATGTTCGTCAGGAAACGAATCCCTAATCAAGGGTTCATCATTCTCCCTATGAAACTCCGACATCAACTCAGCGAAAACCAATGATTTTTTGGACTTAGCAGAGATGAAGTCCAAGTCAAGTTCTTGCAGGATAAAAATCCATTTACTGTACTTTCCCACTATGATACGTTGTGTCATGACGTATTGAAGTGTATTGACATTGGAAACTACAATGGTTTTTCGCAGTAAAATATAATGTCATAATCTCTGAACAACATGGACAACTGCCAAGGTTAATTTATTGACATGCGAATAATTGAGTTCAGGTCCAATCAAACCATGACTGAGATAATATATGATGTGATCTTGCGAGCTATCATCCTCCTGAACCAAAACCATACCAATTGTGGCTTTTTTTGTTGTGATATACAACAAAAAGTCCATGCTATATTTTGGAGGACTAAGTAGAGGGACAAACATAAGCGTTTTATTAAATGCGTCAAAATATCACTGGGTGAACTCATACCATATGAAGGGATCCCCTTTCTTCAACAAGTGCATGGATCCCTTGGTGATTTTAGCATGGTTCACAACAAACTGTTGAAGGAAATTGGCCTTTCCTTGGAGACTCTGCAACTAACGAATATTTCATAGAGGTGGAAAATAAACTATTTCATCCACCTTTAATGGATCAACCATGATCCCTTTGTTGGATACAATGAAACCCAATAGATGCCTTGATACGACACAAAATATACATTTTTTTGGATTCAACCGAATACGATAATAATGAAATCTTTAAAAAAAATCCTAAGGTGCACTGGATGATCTATCCTCTTGTGAGAGTGATAAACAAGGTCATCTAGATAAGTCTCAACAATATGTTTCAAATCGTGTAAAGCAAATGACATGGCCCGTTGAAATGTAGCTCCAACATTTTTAAGACCAAAAGTAATTTTACGATACGTGAAATTCCCCCAATGACATTTAAACGTCGTCTTGTGTTAATCCTCAGGCTGGTTCTGAATCTGATTGTAGCTAGAAACACTGTCCATATAAGATAAGATTTCACTTCCTGTGCACTCATCAATAATATGATCGATGAAGGATGTGGAGAAGTTTTCTTTCGGAAAATCTTTGTTTAGATCTCATAAATCAATAAAAACGTGTATGGTCCCTTGCTTTTAATCAATGGGAACAAGATTTGACACCCATTCAGTGAGAGGAACTGGGTAAATAAAACCCACCTTAAGCATCTTTTCAACCTCATCCTTTATAACTTTCGCTTTCCTAGGATTAACTGGTCATAACTTTTGTCGAACAAGTTTGGAATTTTTTATAGGTGTGAATATCATGTTCGACACTTCAAGGGTCTATGCCTGATATCTCTTTGTAGGACTAGAAGAAAATTTCGTGGAACTCCTTAAACAAAGAGGTATACGTCTAGATCTCTTCAGGGGAACAATCCTCACCTATATAAACATTCTCTACAATGCCATGGGTTTTATAAATGTTGATCATAATGATTTTCGATATGTTATCCATGTTCTCTTTGGCATAGAAATCATGCTTCACCAAGGGATTCACGGACTAAGCAACACTTCTACTCACAACTGACCATAATTCTTCACATTTAACACGAATGATTTCAGGGAGGAAGTATGATTGATGATGCATATCCTCCCATGGCCATTATGACCCTATCATTTCTTCTATAATATATTCATTAGAAGGTAAGATGATACCAAGACAGTCTAGGGAAGTTGAAGAATTCAGAGCCCAAATAGGCTCTGGGAACTGATCGTCTTCTGCCATCCATGAAGAAGTCCGATCAGAGTCTACAATATCTTGCTGGATTTCTTCATAAGCGATCTCAGTTGTAGATAGTGGCATCACCATCATGGAATGTGCACGACCCTTTACCGGTAAAACCCATGGATATTCCAAATACGAGGTTCTAAATGAACCAAATCATGTAACGGGGACCGAGGAGCTTGACTTTCAGTAGTTGAACATGGTAGCAAAAATATAAGAAACCAGAGTTGGAAAATTAAATGTTCCCATAAATGAAGGATACATTCCAACAACAATACTCTTAGTTTTCGCATGAGATTTTTCAATCAACGAGACCGTAGATCCAAGATTTGTCACAGAGTCATAGCGGTTAAACGCCATTTGGTTGATTGTTACACTCCTTCCCTCATGGGGAAAGCATAAAAATTGAAAAAACAATGAGACACAAATCATCATTGCATGGGTCCAATTCCTTCCTAACAAAATATTATAGTCGAGCGGAGCGTCGACTACTTCAACTTCTATGGAAATAAACTTTCCTCCTAAATGGACCGGAAAAGAGGAAATAAGCCCATGCAATATGAAGGATAATGCATCAAACACGATCAATAGAGCAGGAAGAGGGGTAAGTTCCAGAGAGCCAATGGATTTCCAACAGGACAAAGACATGACACACGTTGAAGCACCTTCGCCAACGATGATCCTCTTGAAAACGTGTTTTGCATACAAAATGTTAATCTAGAAGGCTACATGATAAGGAAGGAGAGGCTTCACTTCAATATTATAAAACTTCATAATGAGCTGGCTTGAAGAATCAACAACCCCAATTGCAGACAACAATGTAGCTCATTAGGCAGGGAAACTTTGGAGCACCTCTAAGGTCGAAATCACACAAGGCGTCTGAGCTAAGTCCTTAATAATAAAGTAGTTGGGAGTGGCTCGAGAATTAGGGTTGTGGGAGGATTTCTTATACAAACATTTTTGTATGCATGGCATCGTTTCCTTCTCAATATTATCTATATGGAGAGAATTCTGAGGATCCAAAGTTTCTTTTTGTTTAGATGACGACTAAGGATTACTCTAATCATGAGACTTAGTAGACAAATCCACCTCCTCTTCTTTTGTATGGTTGACCATATTGATGAACGAGTAAGATCCATCCGACAAAGGTGTGCTTGAGGCGCCCCTTTGTGGATTTGAATTTGAATATCCCTCCTACATATTCTTCCCTTGCGGGAATTTTTTTTTCAGTACAATAGATTGTTGTTGCTATTTTATCAAGTGGTTGGCCTCTTCCATTTGCAGGCATTGATGGGTAAGGTGATCACCCCCACAAAAATTGCACAAAAATTTCACCTTCTTGATCTCCTTATTTTCCCCTCTAACTTTTGCATCAGATTTATCATTTTTATTACCCCCAGCTCCAATCTTATCCTTTCTCTTTTTAGCTTTCCCTATAGGTTGTTGGGTACAATTTGGGGCCATCAATTGTACAACCTGGAAATTCGTCGATTGGACGATGGGGATGGGTGAAGGAGTGGCTTGATCGGCCGTTGAGAGATGATTAGTCATATGTTTGATCTGGTTTGCGAAAATATCTACGATAGTTCTTTTAACGTACCTAACAATGCTATCAACATGAGGTTCATATTTCATTTTTGTGGGATTGAAACCGGGTCCTGGTGCATCCGATATAATTTCGTAAAGGAACCTAGAATGCAAATAGATCAAATCTAATTGTTGGGCCCTCAAGATCACTTATTCCTCAGGAAAGACTCCTGAAATACATCTGTATAGATGATTGGAAATAAAGACTTGAGGAACCATTCCAACAAGAATTTAGGAGGAACTTTGGCTTTAATGAACCTCTTTCGTCTTCACCACTTATAGATGTGATCCAAGATATGATTGGATTTTTCCTATTTTATCATAGACAAAAGATCGATGTCAACATCATACCTAACAGGAAGTTGAAAATGGTTTAGAAAAACCAAATCCAAATCATGAAACATGCGAAATGCTCCACCATCAAGTTCAATGTACCACTTCGCCAAGACTCCCGTAAGAGTTCGCTGGAAAAGGAAGAGATGGAATGAATCATCATTTAAAGAATTTGATGAACACCACATATGAGATGTCGTTACGTGGTTCCCAGGGTCTTCACTAGGCTTTCCTTCGAAATTAGGAATGTTGGATGGAAACTTGGTGGGAACCAGTGGCTAATTCAGATTATGACAAACCGTATCATTCATGAGCGTTAACAGGTCTAGAAAGTTTAACGTTGCTAGAAAAGGTATCCTCTACTAGGACCTATAATTCCAACTAGGGATCTTGGAAATTTCGGGTTGAGAACTAGTCAGAAAAGAATAGTATGGGTTGGTGCTAGCACCAATTTTCCATGAAGAGCTTGCAGACCAGCCAGAGATTTGCATGAAAACTTTTTGACCCTAGTTAAATGGAGTAAAACCTCCACCCATCTGGTTCCTGAATGGAAAAGTGGGGTTGCCCACTGCAAACACTCCTTGCGAAGAAAATAATACTTGCATGGGGATATTTTGACTGAGAAAAGGGTTTCCCCCTGACCACATCCCTTGTGATGGGAATGACCCTTGAATGGGATTCCATTGGCCTTGGAAAGGGTTGCCCCCTACTGACATTGCAGATGAGGTAAAAAAATTACTTCCGAACCCACCATATAACATGAATGGGATATAAGTAGATGGCATGCCAACGGATTGCAATCCACTTCCCATAGGACTATCCCATCCCATGAAGGGATTAGGGGTGAGATACATGAGGGACCCTCTCTCGAGAGTGGGGAATGGTGGAGGAATATGACCTTCACCCCAAGAAAAATCTTGGTAGGAAATCAAAGAACTCCTCGTAGCAACATTAGTAGATTGAGAAATTCACTAGGAACCATTCAAAATGTTCTGCATGCTCATCAATGACATACCAAACAAAAATGCATTAGATATTAAAGGTAACAACAAGGCTGCAACCAAAGGTTGAGTGGACCCGACAATCAGTGGAGTAGAGCTTTCGACTGATGTGGCTTTTGTGGATTGGACCACAGTAGTTGTTTGGTTAGAAAAGCTAGGAGGAAATATTCATCTAGTTATGATTTCTGACTCGGGGGTTGCAGAGACCCCCAACCCAGACACTTGTGAGGCACCTTCCATTACGACCCACCAAAGAGGGCGAATTTCAGCGAAGTCTGACCTGAGAGCCAAATTTTCAAAACAAATGGACTGTTAGCTCCAGTTAACAGAGAATTGAACATACAGATGAAACCTTCAGCTTCAAAGTCTGATATATCAGTGACCTCCAATACAAAAGCATTAGTTTCTATGGGTTTTGTTTCTATGATCTCGAAGAGATCAATTGGTACAAAAGTGTCGGTTTGGTCAAGTCGATGCCTCAATGGAGGCAACATAGGATTCACTTCCACTTATTCAGGTGAAAGACCTTGAATTTTTCTTAATCAATGAGATGGTTGATCAACCACTTTGAGTTATCAACTCGAGGTGAGTACCGACACAACTTCTTAAGCAATCTATGATCACAGAACACACCACTAAAAAATCACTAAAAGCAACAATAGTCACAGACAACCTTGCCAATATCCCAACTTAGGTGGATTTGGTCCTGAGATCGCAATAGTAGCAAAGTGAGGTAAGAACCTTTCGGACGAAGGCACGGGTTGATTAAGTCCCATGTACCAATGAACGGAGGAGAGAGAAATAGTTACCCCGACCTCCACTAACCAGCCTTATCCGGTGCAAGTACCATCACTTCGAGGGACATCCTTCAACAATACTGAAAAGTGTGCTAATAATTCTATCTAAATTACCACAGGAAACCCCCTATAGTCACCTCTGAGATACCTAGGAAAAACAACTAAGGGTACCAAATCATAGTCAACATTGGGGGGAATTGCTGACAGTCAGGATCAAACATATGGGCAAGGTAAGCCTGAATATTTGAAAGCATTTCCTCGCACGGAGGTAAAGGCACCAGTGAAAGCCCCAAAATATGATCTCTCCACTGCGTTCAATCAAGCTTTGGAGGGGTTATCTCCTCGGCTCTTCCTCACATGACCTTGTGCTTAACTCCTGTGTGAGAGAATTTTCCTAGCCACAATACCTATACAAAGATCAAATTTTCTCTCTCTATCTTAGACTCCTAAGTTTTTTTGGCCTTGGAGAAATTAACTCTCCAACATGAACCAAGGCCCTAGCCTAAACTAGCTTGTTTACCCTAGGAAAATGAAAATGTCTAATTGATTTTAGTTAATGTTCATTTTATAGGGGTTGTTATTTACTCAAGATGGTAATGAGTGAAATTAGATGGTGTTTTGATGGACTCAACATAAAAAACACTTAAGAACATAAATGAAAATGCAGTTCTTCACTGAAAATATGAGTGTAAACAACGCTTCAGAAGTAAACAAAAGAAAACTCTTTCTTTTTGATACGCAAAGAATGCAAGTTTTTCTTTTAAATGAAATGGACTTACTAATGCAACTTTCAAATGCAAGACAACTAACAAAAGTTTGGAATTCTTTTCATCAAAACTATAGAAATGAAATCTTTTTCCTTTTCAAGTATGCAAATGCAAACTGAAAACTAACAAGTACTAGAAGAAGAAGAAAGCAAACTGAAAACTAACTAGTACTATAAGAAGAAGAAAGAAGACCATAATTTTTTTTTCTCTCCAACGAAATAAAGGAAAGGGCTGAAGAAGAAACACAAAGTATACTTTCTATTTTCTTTTTTTGCTTTTCTTGTTTAAAAAGTAAAAGGAATATGAAAGATTTGAAAAACAAACTTTTCTCCTTAATACTAGCAAGAAAAAACAAAAAGGAAGATTGAAAATATTTTAGACCTATAAAGATTCGTCAAAGATAACAATGAAAGCCATTCTTGGAAAAAAAGGTCTCAGAAAGTAACTTCCCAAACTACCTTTAAAAACCGAGAATGATCTACCAAAGATAAAGCACAAAAATGTTTTGTTTTATTTATACAAACTAAAAAAAACTACTACAGGACTCAACAAACAACCACAAAAGAGTCTAAAAAGAACCTAAACACATGGCCAAACAACCTCAAACCATAAAGATTTATTAAAAAACATTTCCTAGGATGATGTACACGACTTTCTACAAGGAACCCGCATAGACAGAACTGTATACACTATCAAACACGTGTATGTTTGTGACTATGATTGATTCGGATTATTTTCGGCACGAAATGAGATCGGAGATATAATAAAGAAATGCACAGAGATATCGTAGATGTTCAATAATATAACAGAAATGTATCAGAGACGCAACCATAAACACAGATATACAGTAATACACAATTTCTATTAATGAAAGAAATGTACAGAGATTGTAAAAATACAGAGTGAAAGACTCGCTAGAATGGTGGCAACTTATCTCTGAGAAGAGATGTGACGACTACTCGCATTCGCAAGAAGATGATTACAATGAGGCTCTGAAGGCCCTTTTACAATAAACGGGAATGCCAAAATTCGTAGACATCCAAAAACCTAACCCTAGGAGATGAAGCGCCAAAAGTCATGTGGGCCCCGTTTGGGTAAGTTAGTACATCAACTTCCCGGGGTTGTAACTTTTGCATACGATCTCCGTTTTAGGCGTATGATAGCTCGTTGGAAAGGTATCGTCAAGGATATTCATTTTGGGGGCTCAATCATGTATTTGGCTATCATTGAGAACCTTAATCTCAAAAAACCTTCATCTAGGCCCTCAAAATGGCCCCAGAAGTTAAAACCTGCTAAAAATAGTAAATTGCCAAAATTGCCAGAAAGTTGTTTTGAGCCAGTTGGAAAAGGTGGGTGGCCACCGATATCCACCTAGATCAATCCTCCATCCTTAGGAAGCAATGATATCCATTGCGTTGAGTTCCTGAGGGAGAGGGAAAAGCGTTTGCTGGATCTGCATCTTGGTGAGCTGCTTGTCATGCTGGAGACGTCGCGCTGCTCAATTTGTGGAAATCTGTCACAAACCTGTTGAGGTTGAGGCTGTTCAACAAGTCGAGATACATGAGAGGATGATGTGCAGAAGGAATCTTTACACTTTGCTGCAGCCTTTTCGACCTGATTTTGTTGGATAGAAGGTGCTCGGGGCAGGGCTGTAGTGGTTGCAGTGTCCTTTTGTTCTCCTTTTGAACAGATTGTGAAGAAGATGAATTTTCCAGTATGAGATACTACCTTGCGGCACTTTTTAGGTGGAACAGTGGTCGGAACTACCTCTGGTATTCTATAGAGATGACCCCCCAAAGTAACAATGACACTATAGGGTCGAGACTCATAAACATCATGGTGTTTCCACATATATGGTTGGTCCAAGAGAACATCACATACATCCAGTGGGGCAACATCACATAATATATCATCCCTAAAGGGTTGGATTCTGTATGAAAATCGACATTATTGGTTGACACGAAGATCTCGTCCTTGCTGAAGCCACCCGATGTTGTATGGTTGCGGGTGTGGTGTTGTCGACAATCCCAACTGTTTGATGACCTCTGCTGAGATGAGGTTTTTCTGGCTTCCGCTATCAACAATAAAATGCAGCGGGGCCCCCTTCACCCACATCTGTGAATGAAAAAGGCACTCCCCCTCTTCAGGATTTGTTGGCTCTTCTGGTTGAATTGTTGTGGTCACGACAATAGCAGTGGGGTCTGCGTCTATAGTGTCCCCAAGGCTGAGCCCCGTTGTAAACCAAGTTCTAAAAGGAATTGTAATTAAGATTTGTAGGCTGGTGAGCCAAGTTTTTATAAGCTGGAGGCTTATGTGTTTGATTAGGCCAGGAGCCTGCTGTTGTAAATGTAATCAAGCAAAACAATTAATAAAATATAAATATCGCCATGTGTAGACTGACCATGATGAATGAGTGAAGGGGGACTAAGCATCCACAGAGTGGGCAAGGAATTAGGGGCTGAAGGTGGGAAAAGGGGCTTAAGCCTGGGAATAATATTTTAATATTATTCCAAAAAGGCATGTGCATTTGTGTTTTATCCTAAGTGTGGGAAAGGGAGGACGTACAAGGGTGAGCCGTGAGAAAGACTCCTCCTCCTCCATTTGACTCATGGACTGCCAGAAGGTGGACGGGTCTGACTCCTATAGAGAAACTCTCGTACATCCTCTGAACCGAAAAGGCGTGTATCTGTGTTTGTTCCGGGGTAGCCGGTACATCCCTTATCTGAACAGTTCGAACCTGCGTTGACCCTTGCGTGGATTGTATGTCACGCATCCCTGACAACCAGAGGGTGAGTCTATCCTAGGTGGGTTGATGGGAAAGGGGGGGACCTGCCATTCTGCACTGAGGGGAGTCTGTGTAATTCCTTGCGAAAATTGCTTCTCACGCAATTCCAAAAAATCAACTCGTGAGACCTGGTCGCCATTGCTGAGCTTGTTGGAGAAGTCTGAGTCTGTATTCTCGGTGGACTGTAGTGGTCATGCAGAGATGGATTGCACGTGAATTGCTGTCCAGCGCAGGTGGTAATTGAGCCTGTGTGTGATCTCTCTCTAGGTGAGGGAGGTGGAAGTTGTTGGAAGAGGTTTCTTCCAGAGAGTGTCTAGCACCAGCTTCAGGCTCTGAGACTTCCTGATCCGGCCTGTTGCCGAGACCCAGAGAGGGAGGTTAGCACCGATGGAATGTGCTTGTGAAGGTGTATACTCCCGGGCGAAACAGGCATGTGGGGAATGAGAGTCTGGTGGTAGTGGGCGTAAGATGGCATCCTGGGAAGAATCCTTCCAGATTCTAAGTGTTGTTTCCCTGTAGCCTCAACCTAGCTAGGATTCCTTGCCTTGGGGTGGAGCTTAGCCCCAGCTCGGGGGTGATCCACTGCTGAGATGATGAGCAGTGTGGTCTAAGGCTGGGAGGTTCGTGGAAGGCCTACACTTGGTTGGTGGAATCTACCATTGTTTTACAGATAAGTACCAGATGATGCTTTAAATATGTTTTGTATCTCTGTGTATTATAATGATCATGCATTCTGCTGTGTATTTGGATTAACGTAATTGCCATGGATTATTTATGTTAAAAATGATTCTTATGCTTACTCTGAGCTTAAATGTATTTCATTTCTTAAATGCATGTGATTAATTATGAATAAGAATGTGTTATTCCACGTAGTAACACCTACACGGTAGCCAAGGTGCGCTACAGATTTTTTGGGTTATCTACCAAGTAGCCTTATAGTAACCTTGGGTAGCTGAGTGAAAGGGGTGTTACAGTTTGGTATTAGAGTGAAGGTTTCGACACTGAGCCTAGATGGGCCAGTGGAGCGGTCTTTGGACCGAGAATGTGAAGGGAAATTGGGTCTGGAGGACCAGTTTCGGACCTTGGTTTGTTCCGGAGTGTCAAGTAGTTGCTTGACCGTGCTTACGAGCTCAAGAAGTATAGTGGCGAGTGAAATCGCAGCTGGTGTGGTCTATGGCCACAGGGAGACAGGTCTCTACACCAATGGTGTTAGAACCTTAGGATCTATTCAGGAGGGAAGGAGCCCTCGTGACTGTCGGATCTGGAAAAATGTGCGTAGGAATTAAAATTCCTTTTGAAATACACAGGAATGTGGAAATCGCGATATGCGAAATTCCGAATTGGTTAGGAACTGTCTGAGCCGTCAGATCTCGACCGAAAAACCCGTCAGCCGTAGGATCTGTCGAGAGATGTCCGAAGGTTAAACCTCAGAGACTAGGGGAGAAATCTCCGAAATAGATCTAGACCGTCCGAAAGATGGAGGACACGTGTCGTGAGATTTCCCATTTTGGGAAATCGAGAATCGCGATATCGGGAGTCACGAAGGAGGTCAGGAATTTTCATGGTAAAAGTCCTGGGAATGATCTGAGCCGTCCATCAGTTGGGACACGTGGGCGAGATCGGGAGCCCATCGGCATATCAGGGTTCGGCGTTTCGCGAATCCTGAGGACATGTGTTTCGGCATTGGAAAGTCCGAAACCCCGAAAGGATCGAGACTTTCCATGGTGGAAACCCCGGAGCAGTCGTGGGCCATCCGATTTGAGATGGCCACGTGTTGAGAGATTAACCGTTATGGAAAAATTGGGGATTCGGGAGTTCCGTTGACAAAGAACTCGAACTCTCATCGTAATAAATCTTGACCCTACTGTCGAGACATTATCATGTGGCTAAGTCCCGATGAACGGACGAGATCCCTTCGGGGAATCTCCAGGTCTTTAACGACTGTCCGATGTGAGAAATATTTGACCGTTGGATTTTTCTAGGAATGGATGTGGACACATGGAGATGTACCACGTGTCAGAGGGTCAAAAAGAGAAGCGAGAGTGGTGGAACCCTAATGATGTCACCGAACATGATGAGGATCCTCCGAAACGTGCCACACACCACTTTGGTAAAGGGCGACAACTGTGCTGTAGACCTGAAGAATAAGGTAAAACAAAATTTCAGAAGTCGGGGGTTGGAAAGGAGAGTTAAACGGGAGTTCTCCGGTACCGAGACTCCGAAACCCCAAAACCCAAAGTTCCGAAATCCCAAAGTGCCGAAAATGAAAGCTTCGAAAACACGAAAATTGCAGAGCCAAACGAGAGCTTAAAAAACCCATTGGAATTGAAATGTCTTTTGTTCTTGTTCGTATTAGTCATGAATGTTGTGGATTGCTCGTGAAGTTTTGATGGCCTGAAAAACTTCAAATTTAATTGCACAATGTGTGTGCAGAGTTCAACGGAGGTCAGTACTCCAGTAACCAACGCCGAGTATGGAGTGGGGAAAGGTGCGGATTACCCCTGAAATAGAAGACGAACAGGAAGGAAAGGATGTTAACCTGGGAGTCGAAGGATCAAACTCTAATGGGCATGGAAAAGAGAAGGATAATGAAGAACACATAATGAGAATCATTGAAGGATTGCAAAGAGAGGCCAAGGCTCGCCGAGCTGATAGCCGAAAGCTTATGAAAGTCAGGGATCGATAGGGTGCACTAAACTTAAAATTTTTGAAGAGTCTGGAAAGAATAGAGAAGAAACTCGAGAAAGGAAGAGACTCAAGTACGACGGAGAGTCGCAGAACCCATGGGAGAAGAAGTAGGTCGAGGAGTGGTAGCCGACATCTTAGTCGCTCCCAAGGACATTCTGACAGGAAGACACATAGTAGTTCAAGCCCATCTCCTACCAGAAAACATCGAAAATATGGAAAGGATGAATTGAAGGGAGAGATGAACAAGATTAAGCCTCCAACATTCGATGGAGAACACAAGAAGGAGGAATATGCCGAGACCTGGTTGCTTGGCATGAAGAAATACTTCCAATTGCAGAATTATTCTGCCCATGCAGAAGGAAG
>JASDQU010309149.1:12218-25250 GCA_032191745.1 Picea mariana
TTTAAATTCGTTATAAATATTTGGTTTGAACTTTAAAATCGTTATAAACAATTTTTTTATTAAACGAAGATGGAGCATTGAATGCTTTCCCTACTCTTATAAATAACCATATTGGAGAAGAAGAAATTTATTTAACTAAGACCAGAATGCTGAGAATGAAGACCGAAACGTCCAAAGTTTTTCCTGCTACTATAATTAAACATGTCGGACACAAAACCTTATCTGGTAATGTTATCATATTACGAAGCCAAATCCAAAATATAACCACAGAGGTGGAACGTAGGAAGCTCTCACAGTTAATAATTTTTGGAATAAATTTATGAGGGGAGATAGATGAATTTTTGTGGCCACACATGAACTTTGAACAAGAGATCTGTGCAAGTCGATTTGCAAACTTTGGGATGGAGAAAGAGGGAATGAAGGATGTTTGAGGGCACAGAAATTTGTGAAATAACATAGAAAAATTCAGTAGAGTATGTTTACCATAAAAAATATAAAGATGGAGAGGGCCTTTACACTTTCAATACAAACCACACGTCACCAATAAAAATATTTGTCGTTGGGTCTGTGCACTTTCGATACAAACTGCCTCTACAATTTCAATACAAACTACACACCAYCAATAAAATTGCGTTTGCAACAGAGTTTGYGATTGYGTTTATGGTGTGGAATTTTTTTTTTCCAGGTTCTGATGCATCAGAATATGAGATATGAATATCATACAATGTGTTGGATCTATACTTCGCATCTTCGATGACTACAGATGACAGAGAAACTGGTAAGAAAAATAGAATAGACAAATAATGGAAGTGTTATCAAGCCTGAGTTTGATTCAACGGCTTCCATTAGAGGCCAGCGCCCTATTTTTCTAATTCAGAGAAGGCAAGGAAAATCYTCAGCTCAAGACATGGGCCTTGATCATGTTCCTCGGCGCAACAGTTTAGGCCTTCACTATCCAAATGCACTGCCCAAGTTGGAGACTGTTTCTCCMGAAATGGAGCTACCCCAGCAGCAGCAGAAGAAGAAGAGAGGCCCCAAAAGTACATCTGATCCGGAATTCCAAGAGCTAAAAGGATTTATGGAGCTTAGCTTTGACTTCAGCCAATACAAGTTGAGCCCGCGACTACTCGATATTATCTACAAGAAGTTTCTTAATTATCCTTCAGGAGCAATTAATTAAGAGTTTTAGACATGTTGTTTAAGTGAGGAGGTACTAAAGTTTCAACTTTCTTGTGCACGGATATCTTGAATGGAAAATATAGATTAATTCAATATGTAAATTTGGGGTAGGAACAACTAAGTTTACAACACTTAATCAAGCAAGGAAGTATAACGAATTTACATAATTGAGCTTTCAGGCCAAAGAAACAAGTTATATGCAGTTACAAAAAAAAATCCGCTAAAAAGGAATATTTTTTTTCCAGATAAGTTATGAGATTTTAAGATGAAATGCATAATTGTATTTCTACTTATCGCAGATCTATTATGGGTATAAAATTCTCGAACAAAAATTCTAAAACTAGTTATTTGTGCCAAGTTTTATGCTTATAGCATCATGTGGTCCAACCGTGTATTCAACACCTTGGGACAAAAATATTGAAACATAGCAGGAAAACTCAACTATCTTAAATAACTAGCATAGCCATTCAAAACCGTGGCTGATGAACACCGAAAGGAGCGGACAGAAAATGAAACGCACAGCCAGAAAATGAAACGCACAATTAGAAAATGAGTGTTTACAGCCAACGTGCTAAATTCAAAGTTTAATCATTTAAACGTGGCAATCATATAGTGCTACAATAATTTCTTAATATGATTAGGTAAATGTTAAAAGGTATACAGGTTAACGGATGCATTCGAAAATACAAGGAAGTTATGAAGAGGAAATCACATTCATTGATTTGGGAGGACGACTAAGAATATGCTAGCATCTTCAATTGTTAGCCATCAGATTAAAATTTTAGATTAAAAATTAATTAATTGTGCTCATTATCAATAGATGTACACCTTTCGACTTAATAAATAAGTTCCTTTAAAAAAAAGTGGTAAAAACAAATGGGAAAGCATGACACTATTTCGAGCTGATTTATTACCTGCTTCTGCGAAAGCTCAATTTCATTCAAAGACTATGTCATGTTTCATCCCTCACAAACTTGATTCCACATTTTCCCTTGCAAATGGAATTTGGTCAAAACTTATTGCACATAAACAGTTGTAATAGTTAACAATTTGAATAAACAGATTTGATCTAGGTTAGTTTGAGACAATATTGCATCGGTGCAAGGGCGAATATGGGAGCAGGTATGTCTTAAAATTCCTATCCTATTGTTGCACTACAATTATGTCTATAGCACCACCAAAAGATTGGAATGGACCAGAGAAATGTAGTCGTCGATCTTGCCAACAACATACATGTTGTCTCAACAAAGAATTTCTAAGGTTGTGATTGTGTACTCACAACTTAAAGGGAAAAGCTATAATTGAACCATTGTTGGGTTACAAACTCAACCACCTTATTATATATAAATAGAAGCACCTATCATTGACCAAAACTTGAAACATCTAAATTCAATTTCTTTTTTTTCACGACCGGTTGGATTCTTTCAGTTTTGTCTGAGCAGATTTTCTACTTACTGTCTCGCCTTCTTTTGAATATACATTTTACCAGGGCCAAAATAATACTAATAAACACCATATATGCATCTGGTAGATGATAATATTAGAATGCAGATGTTATAATAACAAGAACAAAACCAAGACAAATTCTATATATGCCTATATTGATAAACTGTTGAATAGATAAATACAAGTGCAACAAAACACGTGACATTTAGATGATATTTCCTTTGGCCTTTTCATGAATGAAATTTAAATTCAATATTTTTTGTCGATGACACCACACATACACCATGAGGAAAAGGTTTTGTAAAGGGTTTTATCCTTGGTGTTGGACAAAAAAATGATTTATAATGTTTTGAATATACCAACATTCAAGAAAATAATTATTTTTTTCTTGTTAATTCGACAAGCAAGTTATTAAATTAGCATGGAAAATGGATAGGTTAAAATCATTTCAATAAAGAAAAATTTCAAAAAAGTAAAGATAGTTTATGAAGATGGAAAACTTCTAAGGATGAAGGGAAGAGGGGAGAGTCATTCCTAAGAAGCAAGATTTTCAGGAGCAATTGATTCAAGGATTTCACTCATAATATTAAGATATGTTTAATATGGACATTTTAACTTTGAAAGTATTTCTCAATTTTAAAAACAAGGAATGGTAAGAGGGCCATCAACCTTTAAAAATGGAAAATGTAAGATGTGAAGTTTGTATTTATGGAAAACATAATCGAGAAGCATTCATTGTTAGATGATGGAGAGAAAGAAGATGTTTGCAAGTTATCCAAAGTGATATTTGTGCACCTTTAGAAAAATCTCTTAGAGTGTGTAAGTATTTTCATTAATAATTTTAATTGAATGAATTGGGTATTTTCCCGAAACAAAAATCAAAGGCATTTGAGAAATTCAAAAGCTTTTGTCACTTGGTTAAAAAAGAAACTAAGGAAAAACTAGCCACTTTAGGGATAGATAATGGAAGGGAACTCAGTTCAAATGAATTCGAAAATTATAGTAAGGATAAAATAATCCTAACACAATTCATTAATTCCTACACCCCACATTAGAATGGAGTGACATAAAGAATGAATAGAACTTTGATGGGTATGGCGAGATCTATGCTGAAATTCAAAGGGTTAAGTTCCTATTAGGTGGAAGCAATTCATATTGCAATTTATTTAAGATATAGATCTCCCATTGCTTCTTTGGTTGGAATCACACCATTTGAAGCTTGGTATGAGTTTAAACCAAAATTTAAGTATTTTTGTGTCTTTGGTTTGGTATGTTATGCTTTAGTTCCTAAAGAAAAGAGGACTAAGTTGGACTCTCACAGTATGAAAAGTGTATGATGATTGGATATTCTAATGAGAAGAAAGGCTATCAAATCTTGTTTAATGGCAAGTTTGTTGTGAGTTACAATGTTATTTTTGATGATATAGAAAGTAAAGATGTTGTTGAGATTGAAATCCTTATGTGATTATGTGATATGACATATCCATATTAAATTTAGCTTAGGATATGATTGGATATTCTAATGAGAAGAAAGGTTATCAAATCTTGTTTAATGGCAAGTTTGTTGTGAGTTACGTTGTTATCTTTGATGATATAGAAAGTAAAGATGTTATTGAGATTGAAATCCTTATGTGATTATGTGATATGACATATCTACATTAAATTTAGCTTAGGAGACAAGGATGAAGATTTTATTTAATCTCTTGTCTTCTTGTGTCAGGTTGATTAAGTTTGTAACCCTCACATCAATAATTTAGTATTGTTTTCCTTATTAATAAAATTATGTTTCTAAGGACACTTTGGTATCAAGTAATGTTAACAATGACAATGAAAAGTATGTAGGGATGGAAAAATTATTTACATAATAATGGATATAAATTTTTTAATGTATTTTTATCATTTTAACAAGTTTATTAAAAATCTTTAAATATCAATGAGTGGCTATAACCATTTTTTCCTTCTATGTAGATTAAGATTTTTTGTGGTAATTTTAATAAAATGATATTTTTTTTGTATAATTTCAGTAAAGAATATAATGAGCATTAATTAAGACATCACTCTCCAACACATAAAAAAATTTCATTGTAATAGAATGATTAGACATCCCACATTAGTTAAGAAGATTGATTCACAGTAATATATAAACTTCAATATACCATAATTACTTCATTAATGAGAACAACCATAAGAGAATTATACATTTTATTAACATAATACTTAACTGGCTTTAGGATGAGTATACTTGATTTCTCAACCTTCCCCTCCCCACCTTCATGTGGAGAAAAATAAATTCGTAAGATTAATCCCAAGCTTTTAATTCTTTGAAACGTGTTTGTATTAATGGGTTAGATTGGAGGTTATTTTATGCACATCATTTGCTTAAAGCGATTACTTAATGTGCAATAAAGTATGGAATTCATTACAATAAAATAATTATTTATAGTAAATTCACTCATCAAGGTTGAGTGAAATGCTATGTTTTACCATGCTAAATTAAATTTAACTTTTTGAAAAACCATTAACACTGTTGCAAATTTCCATCCTATATGTGCGTCATTGTTTTTTTTTTGCCCCAAAAACATCATACTATGGGTCGAATATATCTTTCTTTATGTAGAACAATAAAGCTAGACACAAGTTTCATCTCACACACTATGTTTATAATTTGTGTTCATTTAATTTTATATTTTGCATTGGAAACATATTTTCTAATGTACTTATGCATAAAATATGTCAAGGCACTACAAGTTTTAAAGTTGAAATGCAATTTACATCAAGTCATTAGTATAATTTTTGAGACACAATTTGCGTCAAATTGTGAATGACAATTTCTCTTACATTTTGGTTTACAATTTGCGCTAAGTTTTTAGTTGCAATGTCTCTCTGGAATTCAAGTGACCAAGAGAGATTCATTCAATACGTATACATGCAACACATTGATTATACATACTCATGCATAATATACGTCACAACACTAGTCAAGTTTTAAAGTTGAAGTGCAATTTATGTCAAATCACTAGTATAATTTTTGAGACACAATTTGCGTTAAGTTTTTAGTTGCAACATCTCTCTCTGCAATCCAAGTGACCAAGGGAGATTCATTCAATATTTACCATTGATTAATTTTTTTGCAAAACATAAGCATACTTTTAAGTTAGAAGTCCTAAAATAAGTGAAACATAGTTTGTGGGGCTCACTTTCATGTGGTTATTCATGGAAACTATGCATTCTTGTGGGCCCCACCAAAATGCGGTTGTGCATGCATGCAACCATGTTAAAATGTGGTTGTGCATGCATGTGGTCCCCACTAGATATGGATTAATTTGATTTAAATTTTGTGTTGAGATTTTATTAGGAAATTTATGTGAAGTTTCGAGTCATGATTTTCATTGAGGATTGAATGTTATTTTACATTAAATTTTAAGTTATATTTTAGATTGAATTTTGAAATGATTTTTATGTTTAAAAATTATGAATTTTTTCCTAAAAAAAATTTATTTTTTTTATATTAAATTATATAAATATAGTAAACACTTTTACTCAAAATAACTTGGTTAAATGCTCCTAATTTCATCATAAATTGTTTGCAAGAACCTACATTTCTCATTTCCTTGTTAAAGTGTTACTATTGTCTCTTATAGAACATACTCAAAAATGCAAGACAATTAAAAAAAAACACAACCAATCTCCAATCTCCAATCTCCAATCTCTTGTCATTTTCCCATACAACTCTATATATAAAACACCAAGTTCATCTAAACATGGTGATGGATAACTGATCAGATTCTTTTACATTAATATTTACAAAGAATGGTTTAGAAGTTTCCCACCAAAATTCATCACCGAGTAACAATCATGTTGAACTGTATACCAAGAAGTCACTTGAATATTATATAATGTAATAAGTGGATGGATACCAAAACATCTTATATGAACAGCTCCAGCCATGTCCATGTATATTTGAAATTTTTTTTGGTTATTGTATTATTTTTCATGGTGGGTCATTATCCTTGAAGTTTGTAAATTCTATTATGGATATATGTCACAATGTAATGTTATGTGGGGTTATATCTTATTTTTAGGGTTTGGTGATTGAAATGGATAGAGTATTAAGATGTAATTTTAAATATTTGTTTTTGGCTTACAAACCATGTGTAATACTAAAATAGGATTGTTTGATTTTTTTTTGTTGTTTTAGAATAATTAAAATATATAACAATTTTTGTGAACATGATTCTATTTATTTAATTTTAAGAGACCTGAAGTGAGTAAGAATACACTATATTTGAACTTTCCTTTGATTATCATGTTTGGAGGTTTAAAGGTCAAAAGAAAAAGAAACTTTTTCCTTTGGTGTTGTATTAGGTTGTAAGAAAACTTTCTTTTGATTATAGTTGTAAGTGTTCCTTTAAAATATAATTGTTACTATTAAAGGAACACTTACAACTATAATTTGTTTTCTTACAACCTAATACAACATCAAAGGAAAAAGTTTCATTTTCTTTTGACCTTTAAACCTCCAAACATGAGGCGGTAAGAAAACATTTCTCTTCTTAACCTTTAAACCTCCAAACATGAGGTGGCAAGAAAACATTTATCTTCCTAGGCTTCTTAGTCTAAATAACACAATGACATGGATACTACTTGAAAAAATGACTACCTAAAAATATACATCAAAATAATATACCTAATTTTTAGATGAAATTCACAGAGAGTAACCAAATTTGGCAAGCAAACATTGTGATCCTAATGCTTTATTTCATTAAGACTCTCTTTTCTTATCTCTTTTAGATTGTTTATATCTCTTCTTTCCAGTAGAGATCTAAGTATCTGCTAAAAACTGCTATCATATGAGGGTGCTCAAGGTTTTGTCTTTATGACCTCTTGGGTAGGGAGAGATTCCTTTGTTGCTTGCTCCATCTTCATTCAATCATTCATTTTTTTGTATCCCTCTCTAGATCCTCCTCTTTCTTACACATATCCTCCTCATCATGGGATTCTTGGGGATGTTCTACATTCACACATGGGTCCTTCAAAACCTTGAAGAAATTTTTTGGGGTTCAAGATGGGGAATGATTTTCCCTTGGTAGGAGATGTTATTGGCTACTTGTGTTTCTTTCTATTAAATTATTGCATTGACTTTTTAGGGATATAGATTGGGGGTGTTGGTCCTTTCTTTTTATCTATGCCAAAGTGGTCATACTGATGGAATATGTTGCAGTTGAATGGGCGTTTCTCATAGTTTAGTTCTTGAATATGACAATATCCATCTAGATTTAGATAGATGGAATATGGTAGTCCCTTCTTGAGATCTACTTAAACATAGATTCATCAACATGAATATTGTCATGTCTTGGGGACAACTCTGACAAAAAATCTTCCAATGGTGTTACTAATGACCTGGAAGGTTGGGGCATCCCAAAATATTAGGGGGAGATGAGGGAGGTGAATCCACATTAGAATTAAAATGGGATCCTCCTTCTTAGGGTTAAAATCCAATGTTAATTGTTTCAAATAAATCCATCAAGAACCCATAAATTAAAGGCCAATATGAAATATCATATTAGTATCCTCCTTCAGTTGGAACATGAAAACAATGTAGCCCTTTCCATAGGGGAAGAATTGCAATGACCCTTTCACTAAATATAGCTAATATTCTTCCACCCCTTTCTCTAAGATTATGTGGATTGGCCACTTCCCCTTAAACTCACCAATTAGAGCCTTCTTTGCAATGAGAAAATCCTTAGTTGTAAGAGATAAGGTAACATGTTTTTGTTTTTGGTACATTAGATATGTCCTTCATGAACCAAAAACTATTTGGGTTATAATGGGCACCATGCTCAAAATACTTAACTATAAGGGTCTAGAAAAATGTAGCTTCGTGTTCAAATATTGATTCATGAATCACATTGGCCATAGAAGCGGTCATCATGTGAGGAGAAGCTTGGCCCTTATCCATGGAGAAGGAATCAACCTTTCCTCACTCAAGTCTCTCTTGACTATGAATGGAAGTTGGCATTGAGATTATAAATCTTATTTTGATAGGAAAAACCGATTCTTGTCTCTACTTTAGATCCACACACCAAGATGCGTGATCTTATTAGTTTTAGTATTCATCATCATATGAATATGACGCATTTGGATTTCTATGATGACTATGACTAGGTACCTAATGTATAAGACAAAGTTAAACAAAATGGGAAACAAGAGACCAAAACCACATTTAGTTCAAGCCGGGATAGCATAAGGATGCCCAATCTTGGCTAAACTATTGGGGAATAAAGGAATAAATCGTTTTATAGAATAATGATAATATTAAAAATATTATTACATCTAAATTTAAGGAGAAATTGTGGTGTGATAAATACCTAGAGGACAAAAGAAAATTAAGATATTATTAGGAGATGATCAACCTTAATCTAGAGGATAAGAAGTATCTCTTTGTTTTGACTAGTGTAAAGAAGAAAATCAACAYTGTTAAAATAAGAACCARTTCTCACAAGATCCATAGTGAAATTGGACGTTGGAAAATTCCCAAAAAACCGAGGGATGAAATAATTTGTCATCTTTGTGACACTTAGAGGGTTGAAGATGAAAAGAACAAATATCAAAATGGAGGAGAAGGCATTTTCACACACACACACAAAAAAAAAAAAAAAACTATTATATCATTGGTTCATACAACTTATAGATTTAAAGGTATAGCAGAATTCTCTAGATCTAGGAATAATGGATCTAGAATTATAATAAT
Source organism: Picea mariana (assembly GCA_032191745.1). Classification (NCBI taxonomy): domain Eukaryota; kingdom Viridiplantae; phylum Streptophyta; class Pinopsida; order Pinales; family Pinaceae; genus Picea; species Picea mariana. The sequence continues at coordinate 21,595 of JASDQU010309149.1, forward strand.
AGGTGATACAACTAGTAACCTACTCAGAACCTTATTCCAACAATAGCTTCTTATGGTTCCAATGACAACTCATTACAACTAATTTCTACATGATTCCAACTCCCCCCCTTAATGGAGAAATGAGTTTCTTACAATACACATATTAAACATTCTTGAACTATGATCTTTTTCTGGTATGGTCTTCATTAGCGCCTATATCCACTTCTGAACTCTAATAGACTATGCTCTTTTTCACCCATTCATTCGAGCTACCACTTCATTCATTGAAGATACAATTTCCTCTGACCATCAATATCGTTCTTGTATTGACTGGACTGCTAGCCAGTCTATTGACATACTCCCATATGTTGAAATACATGGTCTTCCGCTGTATTCACCAGTTATATCGAAAAACAGTCTATTCTATATATACCTTCATTTGTTGAAGTACATGTTCTCTCATTGTATTAGCCAGTTATCTAGGAAAGCAAATATAAATACTGAATGTACCATAATTCAATCATGCAACTTGACATTTTTCATAGAAAGCCAAAAGCTATACAATTCTTGAGTTATCCAATCCTCAAGAACCACAAGTTGTAACATACTGTAGACATAACCAAATCAGTAATTTTCTCTTCTGACACCAGATACAACAACAGAGACAACAAGAACCACCAATTTAAATTATATTACTATGTTCTATAAGTGGTTCTTCATTATTTATTTCACAAACAAATAATAATAATAATAATTACAATGCCTTCTACTTGAAATTCAAACTCCACACTCGATAAAAACAACAAATTCCACACACCAACGTAATGTAGACTTGATCCAGCAACATCAAACCCAATCTTAAAACCTTCGAAACAAATGCAATTCTCGACCTCTTTGCGAATGATCGATCCCATCATACACCATAAAAACATGCCAATAATTGGAGTTTCTCTGCCATCGCGTGACCATATATTGCTAGTCAGTTCTGGGGGCGATTGCCAATATTTTATCAGGTCCGACACGCGCACGATCAGAGTAAACACTATGAGATGAGAAAATCCCTCAGAGTTGGAATAGATTTGTAAAACACATGTCCATTTCTTTCCAAATCGTGAGAAGTTGATATGATATTTATTCAGACATCGACGGATTTGTTCCTACTGCAGACTCATCCTTCACATGGATTGTTCGATTGAGTCAACGGATATCGACTCCTTTTAGTATTGGCAGCTCAAAATTCAATGACGTCTTATGCAAATCGATGGCGGCTCCTTCTATGCTCCAATATCATACAACAGTGGGCAATTTTTTTCACAGGTGTGTAGACAACGATTTTTCCCACCAGAGAAGATCATACTCAGATCTACACTTACAATAGAGTTCAATGACTTAACTCATCCCTCAAAGTTGGATCTCCTTCGCATGCAATATCTCATGCCCTCTCGCTCTGATACCAAAATAACAAAATGGAGGAAAAGACATTTTCACATAAACACACACATGCAATATCTCATGGCCTCTGTCTCTGATACCAAAATAACAAAATGGAGGAGAAGACATTTTCACATAGACACATACAAAATATTTTTCTATTCTATCATTGTTTCACATAACTTACATATTTATAGGTATAACATAATTCTCTAGATTCGGAATAGTGGATCTAGGATTCTAATAATAGCTAATACAACTAGTAATCTACTCAAAATCTTTTTTCAAAAATAACTTCTTGTGGTTTTAATGACAACTCATTACAACTAATTTCTATATTATTCCAATTAGAACTTCCTCTTAGAATGTTTAGCCTATACCGAGATTAGAAAAATCTTTCAAACTACCAACATTTTTAACATTCTAACTCAACAAAACTATGATGTTCATGAAATGCTTAACTTAACCAAATTCGATTTCAAAGGATGTTAATCATTGTCATCATCATTCTAATTGAAAAAAATATAATTTCCTTCCTCTTCCAACTATTTTCTCATTAGCATCTTCTTTTTTAAGTCAATCTAATTAATAAAACCAAAGAGAGATGGATATATACGACTCTTTTGAGAAAACTAAATTCATTAATTTTTTAAAAAAAATTAAGTAAAAATAAGCATTTTAATAAGAGGTTATTTCTTTCTCATTTTTCGTCTCAACGAGAGAGATATCAAGTTGTTCATCACGTTAGTGGTTGATAAGTTGAAGTAGTTTATCATGAAGTATTTCAATACTTCAACCCATTAGGAGACTCAAAAGAACTTCTTATGGGTGGTACGTAGGTTTGCCTAAAATTTTAGCCTATATCACTTTTGTCACTCTTTATGGGACTTAAATTAGTTGAAGATAGAAAAAATATAATATGGTCATAGTTTTATGAAATTAGAATATGAGAAGATTGAGAATAACTTCTTATGAGAGAGAGTCGAGACATTGAGCATTTTAGCGTGATATATTTTTTGTTATTCTTTGTGGGACCTTGTTTTTTCCTAATAGAAAATTTCTTCACATATTGATATGTGGTTTACAAGTTACAAACAATACTAATGTCACCATGTAATATATCAGATATAAAAAGTATGCAGAACATAAATAAAATGCTAGAAACGGCAAAATAACAGTAATATGATCAGCATAATCTCCACAATAACACATAAATGATATAAGAGCAACAACAAAAATAACACTTTGATTTAGAAAGCAATGTTCACGGGCCTCTTCGAGGGGGCAACCTCCAGTCGAGCAGTGCTCTGTTACAATAATCTCCAAGCTAGGGTTTTCCTACCCTCAACCCTTATTTACACTAAATATGTCTATCAAGAGAAGCATCTAGAGGAAGATCCTTCTAGAAGCAAAAGCTTCTATTAGGTCTTCTTACATCCACCTTATTCTATTTTATTGAAAGGCCTTATTAATATTAACCTTTATTACATCTGAATATATTGCTCTACCTATGTGAGGGTTAGGACCCTAACATGTCTGCCCCCTTAAAAACAACCTTGTCCTCCAGGCTTGAGATGTGGAAACTGCTGCAGAATGGTAGCTGGTTCCCAAGTGGCATCTGCTGGAGTTGTATCTTTCCATTGGACTAGCACTTCCTTGATGGTTCTCTAACGCAGGTGACGCTCACGCTGGTCCAAAACTGCTTCTGGTTGTAGCCAAATGGATCCTTCTTTAGCTACCTCGGGAAGGTTGGTTTGAATTTGGCACCTAGTTCCAATCACCTTCTTTAAGCATGAAACATGAAAAACAGGATGTAGCTTCGAATGACTGGGCAGAGCTAACTGATAGGCGACTTATCCCACACGCTTGAGAATTGTATAAGGACCATAAAATTTCGACGCTAGCTTCTGACAATGCTTGGCCTTGAGGGAAGCTTGCTTGTATGGTTGCAGTCGCAGAAACATCTGATCCCCTTCTGCAAATTGACGTTCAAAGCGACCTTGATCTGCTTGTTGCTTCATGCAATTCTGTGCCATGATCAAGTTCTTTTTGAGGGTACGGAAAATATCCTCTCGAACTGTAAGTGTTTGGTCAACCACCTGGACCTTCGAGGTACCCAATAAGTATGAGAGAAATGAAGGTGGCTTTTGTCCATATACCGCTTCAAAAGGAGTCATGCGTGTAGCTGTATGGTAGGAAGTGTTGTACCACCATTCGGCTAGGTGTAACCATTGAGCCCACTAATT
>JASDQU010309149.1:38675-65415 GCA_032191745.1 Picea mariana
AAAAAAAAAAAAAAAAACACATGGGCTCAAGGAGGAGCTTATTTATGTACATAAACCTAAGCTAACTGAGTTTTACAAAGCGCTAGGTGAAAGCAAACTTCCACCATAGCCACCCAGACTGTCTGTTAATATGATCCTTCTCTTTACTGCAGATAATCCACAAAAGGCTAAGGAAGTATGACATCAAAATGGGGACATGGATTGGAACACTCACTATACCCTCAAATGATGATAAGGTGAATAAATCAGCAGGCTCCAATGCTTTGGGAAAATAGGACTCCATATATAATCCCACAAGGTCACAAAATTTATAATCAGGGGAGATCAACTAGTAAGAAATTAACTCATGTCCTTTATTGTGGCTCACCCGTCGTGTGATGTTCTCAGAGTGCACGGGTGGGTGGAGAACTAATGCAGGTTGGCTGATACCAAGTGATACCTGCTCAATTACAGGTTCTGGACAGGAGATAAACTGCCCACTAAGCTCCTCCTTTACATGTTGCTCTGTATTTTCTGTGAGTCTAGGGTAGTTGATTTCCACCCAATGATTTTCCTTAATTAATAAAGGAAAAGGATCTATAGTGTGGTCTTGGAACTCTTTCATAACACCATACTCACCTGTGAGCATTGGTGAAGTAATGCAATTTGAAAATTTCAGAAAATATGAAATGTATGACTCCATGTATATGGCCACAAGATCATGAATAATGTGACAGGATCTTGGTTGCTTTAGAAGACCAGGCTGCTCCTCTGTAAAATTCTATCTTCTTGCAAATAAATTCCCTCCTTGTTCTTTTGAGACCAACTCTTGATCATCAACAGTTGTCGTCTCTTCTTCATATGAATGGTCACAAGATAAAGGTGCAGTAGGATTTAGAACATCATAACTAAGATAAGCCAAGAACATACAATTATCTATGCAATCAACCACTGCTACATGCTCAAAATGTTCTGGAAATTGATCATAAAATTGATATGTGTTCCTGCCCATAGAAAAATATGCAAATGTTGAAGAAAATGATTCCAAATGTGAATCATACCTACTTCCTTGTTGTTGTTCCAGATCTAATTCATATTCACTATCTTCTTGCTCATAATCTGAAATAGATTGACAGTCTTCTTGCTCATGTACATGAAACTTTTCGAGATATGCATGCCTATGAACCCACTTGCTAGCCCTAATGTTCTCTTTGACCTCTACATCATCATCAAACATATGTCTTAACGATGAATATTTCCTTTCTCTCAGAAGAAGGAAAAGCTCTGGATGCTGGGCCATGACATAGTACACCATGGCAGCAGTCTCTATGGGTCTGATCTCCACAAGAATACTATGATAAACACTGTAAAACCTCATTTTGAAGACATCCAAGGCTTCCTCTTCCCCTCTCCTCAAGGCATTAAACTCAAACCAATATTGATCAAGGGATTTGTTCTCACCCCAACACTTTAAAAAATCATGGCATAGTTCAGTCCAGGAACCAATAGAACCGACCTCCAGACATCTAAACCACACAACAACATCTCCAGAAAGTGAATGTGAGAACACCCTCATGGTAACATCATCATGAATGATCTAAAACTAATCAATAATGTTCTCAAAGGCCCCCAAGTGCCTCTTAGCTGTAACATGATCCTCCCCAGAAAACCGAGGAAGATACTCAAAGGAATAAGGAGGATAGGGATGCAGGTGATGTGGAAGCCTTAGAGGCTTAAACATCATGTCTCTAATCTTAGCTTGAAAACTTGTGGGTTGAATATGGGATTCAAAAAGAGGATGGGGAGGTTCAACAAAAAAAACAGAAGGTAATGAGATCTGATAAGGCTGTGAATCATTTTCAACCTCCTTAAGGCTACAAGGGTGATCAATTCCAAGAGGAGATGAAATACATATCTCACTTTTATGAATAGGTTGAGGTGAAGACACAGGATCGGCATCTAAAACACAAGAAGAAGGCATGTCTTCTTCTTCCAATGATGGATGAATGAAGGAAGGCTTATTGTCATCAGAATATACAAAGCAAAGGATAATCTTATTTATCTGTGAAGGGAAAGAGGGAAATGAGTTGATAAAGAAGAACAGGACTTCATGAAGAAAACTCATAGACTAATACTTGGTCTTTCCCTTCGGTATGGTCATTTTTTTGTCAACGGGATCTTCCCCAGTGGATTCTTTGATGGTAGAGTCACCAGGTGCAAGATGTAATCTTCAATGGTTCTGATATCTGATGCACCTTCAGAATCAGAAGCTCTTTGTCATTCTCCCTGGGAAGATATCTTCACTTTCATCCCTGACAGCGGCACCATAAATGTTAGCACTAGAAGTCACCTCCTGATTACAGGGTGTTAGTATCGTATAATGATAGGAGACCTAATGATTCAGATATGATTGGTGGGTCTCATGATGGAGTTCCTATTTTGCTGGTCTTGTTGTCTCTTGAAATACATTTTCCCAAATTATGGTCATTAGGTGATAGGATGGATCATTAGATGAAATATTTTTGAGTTAAATGTCTTTAAGATGAGATTTAGACTTATGTTTTCAAAAGTGATGAGTCTGTACTTTTATTAGAGAAAACTCTAAAATTTCACTTTCGGCAACTAAGGGCTATTTTTCAAATCATTCTAAGCTGCCGAAATTTGTCACTTCCGGTAGCTAAAATAGCATGTGTGAGGCACTCTAAGTTGTCAAAAGGCATATTTTATCCAACGGTTGGCCTATCCCATTGGGCTCTCAAATCGTCAGTAGTACACAAGTCATCATCATCTCAAGTGCTGCCAAAAAGGACTAAAGGAGATCAAATCGTGATCTGGGCAATCCATGTTTGGTTATAATGATTTTTTATGGTGTTTGTTTAACTGTAAAAATAACAAATCTAAGACTCTTGCCATTATTCCAGATCTTCCATAATCCAATATCCTTAGCCACTCTTTCTTTCACTTAACTGATCACGTGGCCCACTTTTTCGCTCCTGATCGAATATTGAATTACCATCATGATTTGAAACCCTTTTTTTTCCAAATGTATTTCAAAATCCAGTCTTCCATTTAAATATCTCCCTCATATCCTTCATTTTCTTTTACTGAGCCTTGATTCATCCTCCATCAGTGCTTTTTGTCTCCCCAAGCCCGATTCCATTGTATTGCAGGTGTTGACATTTGTTTTGCAGATGAAGAAAGGAGGAGCTCTGCTCAGGAAGGAGCTCAATGACATAACATATATGGAATCTCATCCAGAGATTGGTCAATTTTTTAAGGATGCAAGCTGCTACAGGTTTTGTGAAAAATTGCAAGGGTGTCATCAGGGAATAGAGGGCCAGAGCATTGTTGTTGATAAAAACATCTTGAATTTTCCATACTCAGATTCTGAGTTTGAGCCACCCATGGAGAAGAGAGAGGAAAATAAATTTGAAGCTCCAGCCTTTGAAATACCTAAGACATCAACAAAAAGAAGATCAGTAAAGCATCCAAGATTCAGAAGATGAAAAAATAAGTCACAGAGCTTAGGCTGTTACAAAGAGTCATCAAATCTCAGAATCAGGCTATGAAAAGGACATCTGATGAGGTAAGAGACTCATTTAAAAGGTTATCTTTGATGCATGTAGCTCTGGAAAGGAAGAATAAAAGATTGTCTAAGAAAAACCAGAAAATTTACCAAATGATCAAGTTCTTGAGTTTTAAAACAACACCTAGAAAACCTAAACCAAGAGCTCATCTCGATTTAGAAGCATTGGCTGAAGTTGCTATGGACCTAAACAAGAAATCCTAAGAGTTAGACAGAGTAAAGGAATCAAATTCTGCAATTTTGAACAGTTTTGGAAACTCAGGAATTTCAGCAGCTTATTTTGGTCCACAGAGGTGTTTTTAGCTACCGAATCCCCTGACTTTCGGCAGCTAAATTGGCTCTGCTCTATATGTGATAGTTTCCGAAAGTTCTATTATGAACAGAAAGCACAGAAATCTCCTCAGTTCAAGGAAAACAGATTCTTCAATGAACTCAAAGGCGTCCAGAATGATTTTATGGTTATGAATCGTCTGCAATATGTTGTCGTCAAGTTCAGATCGAATTATATTTAATTTTTATAAGTTAAAGCTTAACCTATTTCTTGGGATTTTGTTATATTTTCCCTAGTTTTAGAATAGAAGACAGCAGGAAAAAGGGAGTGGATTTTGAAAATCTAAGAGAGGTTTTTGTTCAGCACAAGCTGAAGAATAATAACCTCTCCGATAATTTACACAGGTTTCAGCAATTGGGAGATTTGAAAGGATCTTTGAGCCCTATTTTTCAGTTTTCTGAATTTTGGGATTGAGACATATTTTTTCAAGAAGGATTCCAGAGAGTTGGAGATAAAACCAAAAGAGGTTTTTGTTCAATACAATCTCTTCTACAAAAACCTCCTCCAGTTTTTTAATAGCTATTAATATTCGAGAGATATGGTCTCATATTTGACCCCTAGTTTTCATAAAATTTGATCCACTTTTTATGGCAGACAATTCTAAAATTCAGTGTAACGGTTGCTATCTTTGGGAAATTGGTTGGATTAGACCTCCTAGGCTTGGGGGAGAGTATTTTCTATAAATTTTTGTAATTAAAATGTGTGAGGGGTTGGGACTTGTGATGATTAAAATGTAAAAATGCTCATAGGTTGTAAATGACTTTATAAAGGAATACTAAGGCACTAGATTTCCAGATTCCTGTGTTGTGTTATACTGGTGAAATTTTCTCTGATGTAACTCATTATTTTCTATTTCACATGCTTTTCTTTTTGTATTGTCTGCGAGAAGATAATGTGCAAGATTTTTTGTTGGCACCCTGTGCTGGATCGAGACAATATCTATGTCTTCTTCCAAGTTTGAAATGCAGAATTCAGATATACTCTGCTCTACATTTAAAATAATTTTCAGTTTATTCTTATTTTCCATTTTATAAGCTCAAAGGATCCACTAGCATGATTATCCTGCCTGGTCATATTTTGTCTTGTTTATTCATTTATTATCGTCTTTACCTTTGACTCCATTTTGCCCAATGGTCCTTTTCCATGTCTCAACCAAAACAATTCAAAATCCATAAACAAACCCATGTTATGCATAACTAGCCTAATGTCCTATTCCAAACAAATCTAAATTTGACAGAGAAATCCCTCTCTGAGTCTTGGAGGGCTATATCCAAGACTCGAAGTGGTTTTGATGTTGCCTCTGTGACTGTCTCCACAGCCTTGGGCAAATTACAGAGTGATAACATAATGATGACCATACTAGGGAGGCTTTCCCTAGTAGTACACTTCAAAGTTTCAGATCTGATCATTGATGTTGGACAGTGACCAGACACAAGAAGGTTGAGATCATTCACCTAGCGACTCCAATCTCCATATCAGTTCCAATTCAAAGAATCCACTAGAGGAAGGACCTGAAACATGGCAAGACAACCTGGAAAGATCAGGTATTCAAGCTCAAATTGTATCCAAGATATTATTGGATTTATCTATAATTGTATTCTCTCCTATTATAATCCTAGTCAAGAATTAATTTTTGATTCTCATAATGATCATGATCAAGCTGAAGAACCTCAAAAGATTCAACCTTTGCCTATATCTATGGTATACACTCCCATATCTGTAGATAGTCTAGTAATACACAAATTTCATGCTTCCTCTCCTCCCATGGTTGAAATTCCAATTAACCATCAACCCTTTTCTTTAACTCCTATAGCTTCAAAGATCCTAGACAGATAAAAGCCCCTAGAATTGCCTCCTATTCTCCATGACTTCCCTGTCAGCTATAATAATAATCTGCCCAGATTTGATGGAGAGAATGCCAATATTACTGCTGAAAAAACACATCCAGAGGTTTGAAGATTTCCTTGACCTTTATGAGGTTGAATATGACGATGTCTATATCAGGATGTTTGCCTTGTCTTTGCAAGGTAAAGTCAAGAACTGGTTTAAAAATATCCCAGCTTCAAGCATCAGAAGTTTTCATCAGTTCATGCAAGTTTTCTTAGATAGGTGGGTGATCATGGGAAATTTTTTCCTCATTCTAGAAGAGTATGACCACTTGAAATGAAATCCAAGAGAGACAATACAATAGTTCTCAACCAATTTCAATAAGGTGTATCATGCAATACCTGTAGATGTAAGGCCACCTTCTGGTTTAGCTCAATTGCATTACCCAAATGCCTTTAATCCAGAAATGACATTCCAGTTAAGAGAAAGAGACACTGCAACCCTAGAAGAAATGCAAAATGTCACAGTCGATGTGGAAGCTAACCTGTTGGACAGGAAGGAAAAGCTAGAAGCATTGAGAAAAGACAAAACAGAAAAGGAGCATGTGACATCCTCGAAAGCGAAGATAGACATTCTGATGAACACTGTCCATGAAATGTTGCATAAGATTAGCAGGAAAGATGAAATTGTTTTTCAAAGGCCTCACGTACCATCAACTCTTGAAAGAACAAGAACAAATTTCCCCAAAAACTTAGCATCCCAGCCTCAGCATCCTAAACCACTGAAGGATTTCTTCATGTACTCAATTCAAAATACAGCTAAAGAGTAAGTTCAAAATCAAGTGGTGGAAAAATCTCTAGAGATGATGTGCATGTTTGATGGCATCCCCTACATAGATAATATGCACAGATATGATATTCAGAAAGGTGACTATATGGTTGAGATCGAAGGTGAGTGTTCAAAGCAGCCAGTATTATCTTCATGGGAAGAAGAATCCCAGTTATCAAAGTGCACAGATGACAATCAGATTCTGCATACCCAACAAGCTTGCAAAGAGGATGATGCAGAAAATTTTCCAAGAAATGCAAAATGTATGCCCCTGTGTTTTTCCTCACTGCTAAGAGAACATTACAAACAGGTCGTGAATAGAAATAATGAGGAATATTCTAATGCATCAGTTGAGGAAAACAGGGAAGATACAAAAGTTGATCCAGAGGTGCAGTCCTTGAACCTTTTTGAAGGTCGAACCTCAAATGAAATCCTGAAGCATGAAATAGGTGATGAGCTGATCCATTTTGATTCATTGCCTCTGTGACTTAATTCATTTCAAATTTTGAGAGGGAATCTTGGTCAAATTCTAGTTGAAAGTCACAGTGTGAGCCATGAAGTACCAGAAGAGCCAATACCACCATCATCTAAAGCATTTCATGACCCTATAGTTGATATTCTAGATAATGTGTGTTTTCAAAGTCTGGTTTCACTTACTCCTAATGAATTAAAAAATTGTTATGATATGGATATGATCAAACAGTCTTCCCCATTGTCTAGTTCATCAAAAATATCAGTGCAAAATCCATCAGATGAAATGAAAACGCATCTTGAAATGTTTGAAGACTGGAAGACCTCATGAGAAACACAAGGTCAGGAGATGGAATGGACTGATCACAAATGCCAAGAAACAACTCAGGTCTATTTGGACCCTATAGATATCTATATGCAGAAATTTTTCATAAAAGGAACACAATACATTTGCAGCAGTTTAATGGTTTTTCAGATTGATAAATTTTCATATAAGGGAGATCATGATAGAAATCCTTATCACATATCATTACCAGATCTACATCTGAGTTTGGTGAAAAACAGTGAAGGGGCCCAGGTTCTAGATCCAATTTTTGACTGGTTAGACTAGATATTCCATATTGATTAGGATCAAGCATTCTCAGGATTAGAATAGGGTGTATGTATATAAATAAGATCATCAGATCAACATTTTTGTCATATTTACCATATGCAAATAAGCTCCCTGGGAAAGTATGTGGTTTATTTTGTTTTTTTGTTTTACTTCAAAGACTTGGACAAGGGAAGAATGGATAACCAACTGATTTCCAGTCACTAAGGTGCAGGACATATCAAGGTACAGGTTGTGGGGTCAACCCAATGGATAAGGCACTGATTTACGAATCCGAAGATCTGAGATTCTTGACACGTCCTCAGAGGCTGCCATCCCCATTTGGAGCCTATGTTAGTATCATATAATGATAGGAGACCTGATGATTCAGATATGATTGGTGCGTCTCATGATGGAGTTCCTGGTTTGTTGGTCTTGTTGTCTCTTGAAAAAAAATTCCGAAATTATGGTCATTAGGTGATAGGATGGATCATTAGATGAAAGATTTTTGAGTTAAATGTCTTAAATATTAGCTTTAGACTTATCTTTTCAAAAAGTGATGATTCTATAATTTTATTAGATAAAACTCTAAAATTTCACTTTCGGCAGCTAAGGGCTATTTTTCAAATCATTCTAAGATGCCGAAAGTTGTCTCTTTTGGTAGCTAAAACAGCATGTGTGAGGCGCTCTAAGCTGCCGAAAGGTAGATTTTCTCCAATGGTTGGTCTGTCCCATTGGAATCTCAAACCGTCGGTAGTACACACGTCATCATCATCTCAAGTGCTGCCAAAAAGGACTAAAGGAGATCAGATCATGATCTGGGTGATCCATGTTTGGTTATAATGATTTTTTATGGTGTTTGTTTAACCGTAAAACTAACAAATCTAATACTCTTACCATTATTTTGGATCGGCCATAATCCAATATCCTTAGCCACTCTTTCTTTCACTTAACTGATCATGTGGCCCACTTTTTCGCTCTTGATCAAATATTGAATTACCATCATGATTTGAAACCCTTTGTTTTCCAAATGTATTTCCAAAGCCAGACTTTCATTTAAATATCTCCCTCATATCCCACATTTTCTTTTTTTGAGCCTTGACTCATCCTCCATCAGTGCTTTTTGTCTCCCCAAGCCTGATTCCATTGTATTACAAGTGTTGACATTTGTTTTACAGATGAAGAAAGGAGTAGCTCTGCTCAAGAAGGAGATCAATGACATAACATATCTGGAATCTCATCCAAAGATTGGTCAAATGTTTAAGGATGCAGGATGCTACATATTTTGTGAAAAATTTCAAGGGTATCATCAGGGAATAGAGGGCCAGAGCAATGTTGTTGATAAAAACATCCTGAATTTTCCATACTCAGATTTTGAGTCTGAGCCACCCATGGAGAAGAGAGAGGAAACTGAAGTTGAAGCTCCATCATTTGAAATAACTAAGACATCAACAAAAAGAAGATGAGCAAAGCATCCAAGATTCAAAAGATGAAAGAATAAGTCACAGAGCTTATGCTATTACAAAGAGTCATCAAATCTCAGAATCAGGCTATGAAAAGGACATCTAATGAGGTAAGAGACTCATTTAAAAGGTTATCTTTGATGCATGTAGCGCTGGAAAGGAAGAATAAAAGATTGTATAAGAAAAACCAAAAACTTTACCAAATGATCAAGTTCTTGAGTTTTAAAACAACACCTAGAAAACCTAAACCAAGATCTCATCTCGATTTAGAGGCATTGGTTGAAGTTGCTATGGACCTAAACAAGAAATCCTAAGATTTAGACAGAGTAAAGGAATCAAATTATGTAATTTTGAACGGTTTTTGAAACTCAGGACTTTCGGCAGCTTATTTTGGTCCACAGAGGTGTTGTTAGCTGCCGAATCCCCTGACTTTCGGCAGCTAAATCAGCTCTATTCTATACGTGTTAGCTGCCAAAAGTTCTGTTATGAACAGAAAGCACAGAAATCTCCTCAGATCAAGGAAAACATATTCTTCAATGATCTCAAAGGCATCCAGAATGATGTTATGGTTATGAATCATCTGCAATATGATGTTGTCAAGTTCAGATCGAATTATATTTAGTTTTTATAAGTCAAAGCATAACCTATTTCTTGGGATTTTGTTGTATTTTCCCTATTTTTAGAATAGAAGACATCAGGAAAAAGGGAGTGGATTTTGAAAATCCAAGAGAGGTTTTTGTTCAAAATGAGATGAAGAACAATAACCTCTCCCATAATTTACACAGGTTTCAGCAATTGGGAGATTCGAAAGGATCTTTGAGCCCTATTTTTTAGTTTTCCGAATTTTGGGATTGAGACATATTTTTTCGAGAAGGATTCCAGCGAGTTGGAGATGAATTTCAAAAAACCAAAAGAGGTTTTTGTTCAAGACAAACTCTTCTACAAAATCTCCTCCATTTTTTTAACAGCTATTAATATTTGAGATATATGATCTCGACTTTGACCCCTAGTTTTCAAACAATTTGATCCACTTTTTATGGCAGACAGTTCTAAAATTCAGTGTAACGGTTGCTATCTTTGGGAAATTGGTTGGATTCGACCTCCTAGGCTTGGGGGAGAGTATTTTCTATAAATAGTTGTAATTAAAATGTGTGAGGGGTTGGGACTTGTTATGATTAAAATGTAAAAATGCTCATAGGCTGTAAATGACTTTATGAAGGAATACTAAGGCACTAGATTTCCATATTCCTGTGTTGTGTTTTAGTGGTGAAGTTTTCTCTTATGTAACTCATTATTTTCTATTTCGCATGCTTTTCTTTTTGTATTGTCTATGAGAAGATAATTTGTAGGATTTTTTATTGGTACCCTATGCTGGCTCGAGGCAATATCTATGTCTTCTTCCAAGTTGGAAATGCAGAATTCAGATATACTCTTCTCTACATTTGAAATAATTTTCAGTTTATTCTCATTTTCCATTTTATAAGCTCAAAGGATCCACTAGCATGATTACCCTGCTTGGTCATATTTTGTCTTGGTTATTCATTTATCACCGTCTTTACCTTTGACTCCATTTTTCCCAATGGTCCTTTTCCATGTCTCAACCAAAAAAATTCAAAATCCATAAACAAACCCATGTTCTGCATAACTAGCCTAATATCCTATTCCAAACAAATCTAAATTTGACAAAGAGATCCCTCTCTGAGTCTTGGAGGGATAGATCCAAGACTCGAAGTGTTTTTGATGTTGCCTCTATGACTACCTCCACAGCCTTAAGAAAATTATAGAGTTGTAACATAGGGGAGGTAATCCCAGTGCCCATCAATTTATATGTCACGATTAATGGATTTAAAGAGGTCAAATGGGCGCAGACTCAAGAGAATATCGTTTCAACTAAGAAAATTGGACCAGTATGCACAAGTAAATGAGGTCTTAATGAACTTCAGTCAGTAAGTTCTAGTAAGGGTGAGTAGGAGGAAGAAATTGAGGAGAAATTGTAAAGGTATACTATGGACATCTTGTCTTCCAATAGCCTAAGGAGGAAAAACTCAAAAAATAATATCCTCTTGGATTTGGAGTTTTAGGAAACTGAAAATGCTATAATTGCACTACAATCAAGCATCCATTATAGCACAGTCACAACAATCTATGTGAATCCTTCAATCATGAACATTCAGTATCAGATGCATAATAAGATGGAGAAACAAAGTTGACTTAGATTAAACAAGAAGTCTCAAATCAAACTACATAACCAGAGAACCAGAGCTTCATTAAAACTTTACAATGTGGGAGCCTGGCTCAACCATCGACCACAACAAAATACTAAAACTGCCTATATATACTCAGAAATGTTGGCGCCTTCTCTGTCAGATTGTGCAGGCCTCCTCATGTCAGATGTGAGCCAGGCACAGTTATGTGCTTTAGAGGAAAATATGTCCATAAGGAAGCTTTGGATTGATAGTCTACCTTTACGGTCTCTCTCTGCATGTTTTCCATTTATGTGGTGAGACGAGGTTTCAACAACCTCTCTCACTCTCATTAACTACTTGCATCGGGATTGAAATGCGGCTTAATTCCGAGGGGGTGGCCACACACTGCTCTCGGATAGGAATTTATATAAACACGTGATTGCGAGGCCGCTCAAAGGTCGTTTGGGTTCACACCACTTTTGAGCCTACAATCCACCACCTTTCTCCATGTATTACTTTTTTCAAACCACAGCTTCAATTGTGGTACCGTTCAAGAAAATTATCGCTCGAGAACGTCGCATCCCTGTAATGGACTATGGCCATTGATCTTGTGATCTTGGGTGAGGATTTACGATCAGCGGCTCAAATCTGCCCTCTTCAGATCAATGGATCAAATCTTCCCTTTTCCAATCGACGACCGAGATCTACTTCAAGATTTCGGGCTTCTACCTTTCTCATGGCACTATACTTCATGCAATTTTTAAATCCTGAATACCCGGGGTTGTTAATCTGGAATGCTCCTGGAATCTCCACCGCTGACAAAATTCAACCTATCTATTTGTATTTTAAGACCGGAATGAGTTGCTCTGCATGTTGCACTTGGAAGATTCCTGTGATGACCACGAACTTGGACGACATGCTTCCCTTGAAAACTATATGTGATAACACCTACAAAATCATTTTCGACATCATATGTCCAAGAAAAAGAATGATCTTGCTTAAGCAGATTATGAATTGGCTTGACCATTACAACAAAATCAGGAACAAACCTACGGACGAAGTTAATAACACCCATGAAATCTTGAACCTCCTTCTTTGAAGTGGGAGCAGGAAGATTTAGGATAGCAGGAATCCTTTCAGGATGAATGCTTATTCCTAAATTAGAGACATTGTGTCCAAGGCGCGAAAAATAAACTTAGAAGGATTTAGAGAAATGCCAAATTTCTTGCATCGCTTGAGAACTATTTTAAGATGACCATAATGATCTGATCGATTTTTAGAATACACAGTTAAGTCATCAAGATAAATCTTAATAATCTTACCGATCAAATCATCAAAATCTAT
The DNA here is from genome assembly GCA_032191745.1 of Picea mariana. Taxonomy (NCBI): domain Eukaryota; kingdom Viridiplantae; phylum Streptophyta; class Pinopsida; order Pinales; family Pinaceae; genus Picea; species Picea mariana. The sequence continues at coordinate 51,280 of JASDQU010309149.1, forward strand.
TTGCATAGCTCTTTGAAAAGTGGCACCTACATTAGATAAGCCAAAAGGCATACGTTCATAAGAAAAATTTCCCCAATGAGTAATAAAAGTGGTTTTATATTTATCTTCCCTTTTTACCTTGATTTGATTGTAACCGGAAAAACCGTCAAGTAAGGACATCATCTATGACCCTGCAACTTGCTACAAAATCATTTCCATATTAGGGAGAGGAAAGTGATATTTTATACTAGCCCTATTCAATACGCGGAAATCTACACATAATCTGATTTGACCAGTTGTTTTCCGAATGGGAACCAAATTGGAAGCCCACTCAGAATACTTAATCGGGAAAATGATCCCAACCTTCAAGATTTTTTCCAAATCCTTTCGAATAGTTGCTTCCAGTGCAGGGTTAATTGGTCTTTGTTTTTTCCTAACTGGTTTTTTCCCTCCTTGATAGGAATGGAATGTTGTATAAGAGCGGGATCAAAACCATGAAGATCCTCATAAGACCAAGAAAAAACATCTAGAAATCCACCAAGCAACTTGGCAAACTTCAATTTTTCTTCATCAGAACATTGGGCACCTATTTTAACATTATTTGGAGACTCAAGTGCTCCAATGTTCAAGGAAATGGTTTCGCCCACTTCCTTTTTGACTCCTCTTCTTTATGTTTTTCTTTGTTTCCTACATCACTCAATGAAAATGAAATTTCCAAAGGAGTCAATCCTTTTGGAATTTTGTTATCTTCCATCGATATAATTTCCTCAAGCTTATAAGGTTCATTTTGAATGAAATCACAGATGCTCTCATCACTAGTGAAGACCTTATATGACTCTATATTGTCAAGGATGTGTGGATGATATAGAGATTGAAAGGTACAATTGGGTCTTTGTGGCAGAAGTTTCCGAGTAGGAGAGGATGAAAAAACAGCTAACTAGTCATCCCTTGAGTTTAATTCCCTTTTAACATGAGTGATGTTGAAATATAGTAATTTCGAGATAAGTGCCCAAACAATTTGGGTGTAATGTTTCATTAACTTGTTGCTAAGAGAGTATATCTTTCGTACGAGTTTTACAACAAGTTCAGAATCCCCAAAAAATGTAAGGTGACCATAACCCAACTTATAGGAATTTTGAATGCCTAATAGTAATTCTTCAAATTCAGTGACATTGTTTGTGAAAGAAAACTCTAACCTATAGGAAAAGTTATGAATTTTACCCACAGGAGAGTACAAGATAATACCAGCTCTGTTTCCTTCATTGGAGAATGAACCATCAAAGTGAATATGCCACATCCCATCCTCTAAGTCAATTTTTTTCCAAGGTAGTGTTGTACTCATCTGCAAATATGGAATACACTCCTAGGTCCTCCTTGATATAATTCACATTAGGTTGTGGGACACTTTCTATGTAAGGTGAAATTCTCCCCTCTCTTAGGACTATGATGTTTTTACCATTCCGAGCAATGGATAAGTGTGTCTCGTCGAGTGACAGGTATCCACCTGTCAAAGATTTCCAATCTCTTCCTAAGATGATCGAGTAATTACTCACTAGCATACATATTACATGAATATTAAGGGTTGTCCCTATTTCAGGATGTGTGCACAAAAGCAAGGTCACGTCCTTGATTTCACCTATGGTCGTTTGTTGTAAACTATTATAAGAGAGCATGCTTTTGGCGTTTTCATTTGTACACGACAATCCTAGCTCTTCCATAATAATTTTCGACATTACACTTGGGCCCAAACCGTCGTCAATGAGGCAACAATGGGAAATCTTATCCATAATCTTTACAGAAATATAAAATGAGGGGTTTTTACAGGGTGTCTAAATTTATGTACACCTAATTTATTTACAGACAAATCCTCTTCATCTACCTCTTCAGATAGGTTGGATACAATGGAAGATTTTCCTTCCATGAAATTTTTTAGATGATTTTGTTTTTCAGGGACAGCAACCATGTCCAAGAGTGTTGCATATGCTTTGATGTTGGCCAACTAATTTAGAATGTTGTATTTGGAAGAGGTAAGAGGGGAGGTAGTTGCTTGAATGTTAGGAGTCTTAGGAACCTGGACAGTAGCAATTGGTGAAGATGATCTTGGGCTAGAAGAAGTGTGGGGAGGATCATATTTTCTTTTGGGAGCATAGGGTTTATTCCTAGTATTTATGATCATGACATCCTCTGGCTCTGCAAAGTCTAGGACAGTGGTAGTAGTTTCGAGTCTCTTACCAAATATTTATCTCTGGCACTCTTATTTACCTCACATGTACTTTCCTCATGGTGTTCCTCGCAAAATTTACACCAACTACGAGGCATGATAGCTTTAGGATGAAAATTATTTTCATTTGGATTTCTAAAGGGGGGTGCAGAAGAAGATGAATCTCTAAAGGTGAGAGAGGGGACATTTCCTTTCTGCTCATATGCTATCATTCGATTATTCATGTCATGTACAATTTGTAAGAGGGCGTACATTTCTGTCTTCTTAACTGAGTCTCCCTTAGGAAGACTTGTTCTTTCAAGCTGTTCTTCATACTCTAAACAAGTGTGCAGAGAGGAATCAAGGTTATCAATGGCCTTTTCCTCAATCCTGTGATGATAGGGGGAAGGTAATGCATTATAATAATGCATGAAAGTGGCTTGTTTGTAAGGGAAAATGAGTTCAGGGATTTGGTTGTATAATTTGGTGAAATGCAAGTTGAAGGAATTGATAGTCTCACCATCCTTATAAGTGATGTTATTGTACTCACGTAACTTCTCAGTTGGGATTTTGGATTGCCCATAGGTATATTTTAACCAATAGACTAACTCCTCCCAAGTAGATAAAATCTTATAAGGGAGATCAAAGAAATCAGCCGCAACCTTCCCTTCAAGGGAATTCGCAAATAAGTGCATACAAGTATCGTTTCCATTGGCTCCTATGTTGTGACAAGCATTAGAAAATGCCACCAAGTGTTCATTCGTAGTGACAATGCTATTCCCTAAAAACATAGGGAGATTCTCTTTGAATTTAGGAAGTGGATGAGTAGCAGGTTCTAGGTCAAGAGGGGAGGAAACATGCCACATGGTTGTTGTAGAATCTTCTTCAAACTGAAAAAGCCCATACTTTTGAATGACATTGGTGAGGTTTTTGGTAGATTGGATAGGGACTTGGTGACTATATAAGATAACAAACACCGACGAAGATGAATATTGAGATGAAGAAACACCTCCAGTGCCACCAGAGCCACCACTAGATTCCATCTTGTGAATGATAGGTAAGGGAGAGAAAGACGAACTAGATGAATTAGACAAATTTCTCCTTAGAGCACTTTGTTGGGTTGAAAAAACGACATTCCTTCTTCCTATTTCAATAATAGGATTAATTTTCGATGATAAACCTCTTCTTCTCCTAGAGATACGAGTGTATAAGGACATGAAAAGAAGATCAAAAACTGAAGGATAAAGAAAGTTATGGTTGATTCCTAGGTTGTCTTTTCCTAGCTTCCCAACGTTCTTGCACACTTATATCTTGTTCAGTTGTTTCCCATGAGCGATTAATATCAACCCAGGTATTAGCAATATCTAAGATGGTATTAAACAATTTTAAAGAAATGTTGGTTTGATCTTGAAGATCGAGCTCAATATTGAGCTGCCTTGCAACAGGTACAGTCATTAAAAAATGAAACAGTCAAAGGATCAACATCAGAAATGTAAATATATTCAATGATAATCAATCATAAAAATCAACCAGAGAGATATGGAAGATCTCCCCAGTGTGGTCGCCAAATAAATGTTGAGGAAAAGATATGAAATAATCTTACTCAAGCATTTTCAAATCTTGCTTGGCTAAGGAAATATAGACGAGAATATCACCCTATGTTTATAGCCTCAAAATTGTTTCCCAATCCACAAGTATTAGTTACAAGGGCTTAGGATGATTTTTTTAAATAGAAGATTGTTGTAGAATTCAACATTTTTATATAATTTTTTGAATATAACAGATGCAAGGAGTAAAAGTGGAGACAAAAGAAAAAATACCAAGTCACATATTAACACAGATGAGATAGCATAGAAATCACTTATTTCATTCCAAGAAATCAAAAGAATCGTTCTCTTTACAAAAATCCCTAGGGAAGTTTGGACCAAAGTCAAACTTAGATGTCCTCGATGAAAACCATACAAAAGGACTTCTGAGAGAAAGTAAAAACCTTAACTTTAAAAGCTGGATCAGATTGCAACAGATTGATGCCCACTCAACTCTGCACAATATCCTTTATCAGTCATGATAATTAATTCATAAATAGACAAGTCTACACAGACTATCAAATATAGATCAACACCTCTGAAAACAAGTGTCTGAATGATGTAATTCAGCCTTGAATCTTGCTTTCTACAATAGGACCATGATTTCATAAAAGAGAATTAGGATCTTAATGAGCTGAAGAATGAATGAAAACTGAACTATCTCAATAAAACTCAAGAGAAAACCTTAGTATGCTTTCTCCTTCTACTATCCCCATGTTCTTCCTCCTCATTTTGCTTTTATGCATCCCAAATTAGTTGAAGTATCTCAACTACTTCTTTTAGTTAAGTTAGCTAAAACTCAGTTAACTTTTAGTTAGGGGAAGAATTAATATAATAATAATAATAATAATAAGGGTCTTTTAATAAATAACTAGTAGGTGGGACCCCTTGTGACTCCCTTTAGTTATTTAACAAAATAAACATAACTAGTCAATCAATCAAACACATCCCTCCTTGTGGCTCTCGTAATCATTCTCATAATTTAAAAGTTAAATATCAATGATATTTTAAACCATATCCAAAAATAGTATGTTGTCCAAAAACTTCAGCAATCAACTGTTCTCAACAAATCAATAATAAAATATCCTCAAAAACCATATTTTCCACTTTGGGAGGAAATTTTCTCTTTGTTTTTGTTGTCTCCCTTTGACCTTCCTGAATTAACCTTAGGGTGTGTGGAGCCTTTAGGATTGATCTCACTGATGACATGAGAACAGTCATCTCTCAAGTGCATTCAGGATGAAATGGATTTGGCTAAATCACTTGATGGAGAGGAGGGGGCAGCAACAGCTTTTCCTTTATCATGCGTGTTGTGAGCTTCGATTTTGAGTATTTTTCTTGCATGGGAAGACTGTACAGGTGAGTGTGCAGGGGAAATTTGGAAATTTAGGTTAATTGGTGGAGGAGGAGCTGGTAGGGACAAATTGGGTTAGCCACGATGTTGGCAGACTATTGGGTGAACAATCTCCTACCATCTGTCATTCTTAGGAACTTTAGGTTGCAATGAAACATGAGGGGGGGCAAGGATACCAGGGACATGATGGGGTTGGAAGGGGGGTATTTATGTCCTAGGTTGGACTACCCCTTGTCCAATCCAATTGAAAAAACTATCTTAGAAGAGCTAGTTTAAATCATGTGGATCTGCATCAAAATGTATCGAGAATCTTGGCCTTCTAGGCCCTCTGTTCCAATTCCCTTTGCCCCTGTTATTTCAGCCATGGCTTCCTCTGCTGAAAAATCTCATCCTGTATGCAGCGTTTATTAGCAACTAGCTTCTTAAACAAACCATACATGACATCTCTATAATATGAAACAATGTTTGGCTCAGCAATCACATCAGACCCATGCAATCTAATCCATAAAATTCATTTAATAATTGTCAATGAGCAGGGGATGAATAAGGGTTATGGGATATTTGAGGGGGTTGTATTGAGCAAAAAAGTGGTAAAATGAAAGGGAGTAAGGACATGATTACTGCTCAACAAATCATTAAACAATCAATTGTGTTACAATAACAAAATCATACCAATTGTGATCCATCTCTGTGTTATTTTTTAAGTGTTGTAATACAAAGTTTCCATTTAATTTTAAGAAAAGGGTGTGCAAAGTAAATCTGGGATTGTGAGGGGATTAAAAATGAGGGAAAAAAGTGAGAAAATGATAGGGGATTTAATGGATATTGTTCATAAAACAAATCAAATAATCAATAATTATAACTTTGTATTAAAATCAATCCAAAAAGCACCAACATTCATTGTTTCTAAATTGTATACCAAACTACTCGTTGTTCCAATAATTAAATTTCCCAGATTGCTTAATTCATAATAGTCTGTGCAATCATGACTTATAAAAAAAAAACCTTTTCATTCAACAGTCTTGTTTAACAAAACGTTGATCCCTTCTTTATTTTTATTTTCTTTTAAAAATAATCAAAAAAATGCACAACAATATGCTCGACATCTATCCCTGATAATCCATAATGCACCACGATAACAATCAACATCCATTGTTTACCAATCAACAATCGAGCCCAATTAAAATGTACATAGGTATCTTTTTAAAAAGCGAACAGAATTCAAAGCATGCCTGATTATACACAGCCTTCATCATATCAATCACAAAATCTTGAAATGAAACAATAGTCAACCAAAACATAAACCCCAAGCCTTATCTCTGTGGGTATAACTTTCTTTTAAAACCATTGGTAATTTGTACGATGATTCCAATATAATATATGAAGTGAACAGAACCAAACTACACACATGCATCATTTTTAAACTTGTCAAAACCCTGACCGGGCTTAGAAAAAACCACACAGGTGTTTTCATTTTCAATCAAGACCACACTAAATAAAACACAGTGAGCGAAATCATAACGAAAAGGAAGACAACCCTCGACTGTATGCAAGTTCTTGTTTCATTCTTATTCCAACAATTTTACTATACAGGGACAAGATAGAGACTCGGATAGAGAGCATGTGTTTTAAAGACCTCCATAACCATTTCACTGACACTCAATACTTGACAACCCCAGAAGGTGCCCGAGGTGAGAAAAGACAATGAAGTCTAAATCAAGCTCTATCAAAATCAAATTCAGGGAATCAAAAAGAGCCCGTTCATCCTTAAACAACAACACAGAGAACTGAAGGTCTTCCGAGACTTATATCAACCACAGGCAAAAATACCTTTCAAAAAAGACATAGCACTCAGCCACAGAGTCTTACTTATTACTTCAAGTCTTGGACAGAACCAATGGTTAACACATGAGGAGAGAAAATATAGGCAGAGTAAAATAACCCTGTGCACACGATGCATTTAACACTTGCAGAAGAGAGCCAAGGTTTAATTTTACAATGGCGTTTATAGAAAAAAAACACAGAGATATAACATCCCTTTCCAATCCTTTAAGAGTCGAACAACTTGACAGCAACATCACTGAGGACACATTCATCCTTTTGACAGAACGCTTAGATACAACTTGTATCAATCCACAACCATACAGGCATGTATTAACATTAGGGCCAACCAAGACTAGATCTTGGGATACTTCGGTGAAAAGACAGTAATAATGGGCCAACAACCACGAATTGGGGTTTTAAGAAAGAACACAACAATTTTTGGCAATTTCTCTATGATTGGATAAGGGTTACCACTACAACTATGAGGGAACGAGTTAACTGAAAGTAACACATAGAATAAAATCCTACATCATCAACGAAGAGTTATATTGTACCATAGTTCACTTATTATTCCACAGAGACCCATCGTGATACTAAACTGACCGACCAACAACCAATGTGCAACTTAATATACCCATTCCTTTTCTTTCAATCCTAAACATTTTACAGTCATCAGAGAGAGCCATAACACACATCTACATAGTCGAAATTCTCAAGAACACACGGAATCCAAGCATCACTTAGACATCATTTGGTTCATACAACAAATAATACATCATGGATGGAGATAAAAAGAATCATACCTGTGCAAAACACTTAAATGGCGAGTTAGCTGAGCCTTCTCTCTTCTAAGAGCCTGAAAATGTGAAGCTTCACAACCAACAGAGCGAAAAATGAAACAATGGAACAATGCTAGGTTGACGGGTGATAGGGAAAGTATGGAGTGATGTGCAGTAAATGCACGTCACTTCCATCACCTGGCCCATTCAATTTGAAGTACGAGACGGCCCAATAAGCATCACATTCCCCAACAATTAAACCATATAACCAATGTGTATTAAATGCCAAACCATCATGAAATCTACGACGATATCCATTGCATAGTGCTCCACCCAATATAATTTACACGTTAACCCTTGCCATATTCCCATGCCATAATACATATTAAAATTTTTATATGCACCTCCATTCAAATCTCATGAAATTCGCGTAGTCCACTAACCAACAATAGCATAATAGTTAGGACTAACACTGATATCCATTAACTTTTCCATTCAAACTTGCATATAGTCTTTTATTATAGCTCAAACATATAACTTCTTTCCCTTTGTTACACTTTAGGATCTTTTCATAATCTTTTTTCTTTTTTTTGATCATGCTACCATTTAAAATATCTCTTGCATATATGTGGCTAGGTAATCGATCATAACGATTAGTGACAAGGTTAAATCATAGCAACTGTAAACAACATGCTCCTCTTAACCATAAAATTGTTTTGTATCACAAAAATCATTCCACAATAATTCATTATCCACCTATCATCACGCCAAATGAAACCAAGACTGCATCGTTAAAAATGTAGGACTGTGTAGCCAACATAAAAAACAACAGCAAAATATGTGTAATATGTCTATCCTTGTGCCTCTAGTCTACAAGGGGGTCCCACCTACTAGTATTATATTATTAGCATAGTTAAATAATAGTGATTTTAGCAATACTTTGCAGGGGGAATTCATCGTTACGATTTTAATCGTCAACACCCCCCAAAAAACAAAGTTCCTTGGGGGGGTGAATATTCTTCAAAAGTGTTTTTTGGAGGGTTTCAAAATTTCCCAACAAAAATATGTTTGGGGGAAATTCAAAAATGCCTTCAAAAAGGACACTTTGGTGGTGATTCAAAACCTTTCTTAAACCATAGTTAAAATGACAAACTTTTAATGTTGGTTATCTTAGAGGTGGTTTTTCCCAAAATGTCCCTAATTCCCACTTTTAGTGGTGGAAAATATTTTCCCCTAAAGGCTTAAAATGTAGTAATGAGTGGGTTGTCATCAATCACTCTCGGTTGATTGATTCTACTAGTGTTTGACCATGTCACATCCATTCACATTGGTTAGAATTTAATTTAGTACCTTAGTACCCATTGTCGTCATTGGTGGGTCATCTCATGTTCGACAATGGTATACATTATTGACTAGTGACTAGATGATTTTTTCCATGTTTGACTTCAGTTCATTTATTCAAATGGTGGTGATTTGTCGACATTATGGATTAGGTTTGAATACCTTGGGCCAAGGTGAAATATTTATTTGCTACTTTTATCTAAGTTTATTCTACATTGTCATTATCCTATCCTACAATGGTGGAGGACTAGTTTGATATTTTCATTGATTTAGTTGTTTTACTAATGGATACTAAGACGCAGATTCACTTTGTATTTTCTCATGGATAATCTTTTAGTTTGAAATGGATATATTTTGTATTCTTTTGTGGCCATGATATTGCATCTTATGTAACAAACCCAATACTTTTTTCACTGTTGAGAGTATGGAGTACTTTTGAATTTCACAATTTTTCCATTAATTTTACTCTAATACCAAAATATAAATTCCCAACCATCCTACAGGCTGACATTTTCACAAAAAATACTCTAATACCAATAATTTAATTCACCCAACTCCAAGCTGAGTCATGTTACTACAATTCCTGCTCTAAATACACTATACATTCAAATTTATTTAAACCTGGCTTGTATTTACCATACTTTAATCACTATGATACCATCAATTATACATCCTAGTTACCTTACCAGGTATAATTTCTCAACAAAGTACCCTTGTTACCATAATTATGCATGTTATGAATGCATATGCACACTACCATGAAATGCATTATTACATTATAGATGTAGACCTCGGACATTCCTCCCAGCCATAGACACTATTGTTCTAGATCTTTCAACAATGAGTCACCCCTGAGCTAGGGATATGACTCCACCAGGGAAAAGACACTTTCTATGACCAACTAAGGTCTCATAGTCATCATTGGGCTTAGATTAGTCGAACATATCGAACTCAAACCAACAATCTTGCATTCCCCTATACCTGTACAACCCCAGGAAGTGTACCCCCTTATTTTCACTATAGTCCCTCAAGTTGTCCCACTTCCCTTCCAGGGTTCCAACTCAAGTTGGACATGAATACTCAAACTTTTGGCTCTAAGATTTTTCGTTGCTCTCATGGAGTCTTCAAGTACCCTTCAATCCTCACACCAAGGGAAACCCGTCTTATACAATTCTCCCTCCATGGCTCCAACCTTCCCTAAGGAAATCCAAGGAGAATTGTTCCTGATAGTCTCACATGATTCACCTAGAACCCATAAGGTATTTAAGTCACAGGGTCTTAGTGGCCACTAGCTCACACCCCCAACATGAAATGGTAAGAATGGAAATAAATAACTCCCCATACTCTTTTTTCTAACTTGGTCTATATCCATGATGTATTTAATTAATGTATATGAGTGTGATTATAATGTAAAATGTTAGGGTTATTGTTGTTTTATCATATAGGCTCTTTGGACTAAAATCACACATACACATGCACTATGACCCAAAATATACTAGCTCGCTAACCTAAAAGATTATATGTACACATATACAATTACAACTTGAGGGTCAAATTGGAGGTATTACTTTCCCCTCCCACTTATTTTTGCACTATCATTAGTGCATTATATATAAATGTACAACCAAAATATAATGTATATTTATGTAATGTTGGTTTCCTTATGTGTCATCTTCACTAGAATAAAATGTGCAACCTTTGTGAGCTTGTCCACCTCTACTATGATGGAATCATGTTGTTTCATTGTTTAAGAATATTGGTAATAAAATATATGGTGACAATCCCCCATTTCCACTTAGAAATGGGCGATGGTTGTAAAAATCTAGTTGGATGTCTATGCTCAATGTTTGCATTAAGACATTCAATGCACCTGACGATGTAATCAACCATGTATTTCTTCATTCAACGCCAAAAATACTATTCTCTTACAACGGTAATGGTTTTCTGGCACCTTGGATGTCCATCATAAGGCACATTATGCATTTCTTTCAACACCAACTTTCTCAACTCCCGATAATTAGGAACATACACTGTGTTCATGTACAAGATAATCTCATCCTTTTCTGCTACAAATTAACATGTTGTAACCTTTCCTTGACTTGCAAATAATATAGGTTTGATTTTGCAGTCTCTGAAAATCTGATTTTTAAATTTGAATTGTACACACTTATGTTTGTTTCATACATCTCATGCACCCTTCTACTAAGTGCATCAAATACTTTATTCTTTTTTCCCTTAATATGATTAATGTCAAAGTCATATTAATTCATAAATTCCAGCCATCTAACTTGCTTGACATTTAGTGTTGGCTATCCAAATAAATATTTCAGACCACTATGATCTGTCCTCAACTCAAATTTTATGTCTATGAAATAATGTCTCTACATTTTCAATTCATGAACAATATTTTCCAGCTCTAATTCATGTGTGGCATAATTCCTTTCATCCTCTTTGAGTTTCTTAGACTTATAGCAAATAACATGTCCATTTTGAGTAAATACTCCACCAAGTCCTTCTTTCCAAGCATCTGTGCACACTACTAAGTCTTCATTTGGGTCAAGAATCTTTAGGATGGGGTGAATTTTCAATAAATATTTCAAATGGTGAAAGATTTCTTCACATTCAAAAGTTCGTTAGAATTTCATACATTTATTTTGCAAAGAGGCAATTAGATGTGCAATCTTTTAAAAACCTTCAATAAATCTTCGGTAATAACTTGCAAGTCTCGTGAATAATATGAAATTTGTAACATTCCTTAGTGTTTTCCATTATCTTATTTCCTTAATATTTTATGGGTCCACCACTATGCCCTCCTTTGAGATGATGTGACCCAAATAGTGGATATGCTTTTGACAAAATGAACACTTGTTTAACTTTGCACACAATTGATACTCCCTCAATACTTGTAGCACCGATATCAAGTGGTGTTCATGTTCCTCTTTAGTCTTGGAGTATATGAGAATATCTTCCAAGAAAACAATCACAAACTTGTCTAGATACTCTCTAAACACTCCATTCATCAGGCACATAAAAACTAGTGAATTTGACAACCCAAATGGCACTACTACAAACTCATAATGGCCATACCTTGTCCATAATGTTGTCTTCTTTATATATTCTTATTTTATTCTCACCTGGTGATATCATGACCTCATGTCAATCTTGGAACATATTCTTTCACCTTTCAGTTGATAAAAAAATCATCAATTCTTAGTAAAGGATATTTTTTTATGGTAACCTTATTCAACTTCATGGAATCAATGCACAACCTTAAGGTTTCATTCCTTTTCTTCACAAAGAGTATTGGGGTACTCCAAGGTGAGACACTTGGGCATATGTACCCCTTCTTCAAGAGTTCTTCAAGTGTCATTTGTGGTTCCTTCAGCTCTGGTGTGTTCATCATGTAAGAGTCTTGGACACTAGGGAAACTCTAGGCATTAAATCAATGGAGAAATCAATATCTCTCCTTGGTGGAAAACCTAGTATCTCACCAAAAACATCTTCAAATTCCCCAGGGATTACATAATTGTAACAAACCTGACCCCCTAGTCTTCTCTTAGGCTGATGGGGTGTCAAAATTTTATTTTTTCCAACTACTTAATTTTTCCAAATAAACCTTGTAGATTGATTATGATTGTCGATATATTTCCAATGATTGTAACTATGCTCAATTTCGAGCTCCGAATCAAAAGTTACAGCCTTCCAAATTTTTTGGGTCTTCTACCCTCAATTCCACCTCAATGTCATTGGCATCCACGTTCCACTCTGATACATGTTCCATCCTACATGGCATGGATGTGGCATCCTAATACATGTGTCATCATGTGTGGCATAGACATGGCATCCTGATACATGCATTATCCTGCGTGGCACAAACGTGGAATCTACCACGTCACTCCTCGGATCCACACTTATCATACTTCCAAACCACATCCTCCATTGCTATCGGAACCCTTCCATCAAATTTCTTCCACGCGAGACCACTCTGCACACTCTGACAGTTGATTTTTATAGCATCCACCTCGACGGATTTGATGATCATGGCCAATTTTGTATTTCTAGCCATACATTATGTTGTTATTTAATCTTCAACATTAATATGTTACTTGGATCCCTCTTACCCAACTTAATAATGACCCAAATTACACATTCAACCATGCTCTCTTTTTGACCTCGGGTCTTCAACACCCATAAATTTTACAAGATCAAATTGATTTAGCTTTCCCTCTCTAAATTACTTCATCTCTTAAGGTTTCTTACACCAATCTATTTTCCTTTTGACTTTGTAGAGATCACTTTAGATTAGTCATCATTACCCTTATTGGACATCAAGAACTCCAGTAGTGCTTCCAACCTCTTGGTGTAACACCAATGTGTCCATTCCGCTTGAGGTGGTTCTCTCATGTACCATCTCTCTTTCTCACTAAGTTGAAAAAAAATAGAACACTTTCTTATTAAGGATCCCTTATTGATTTCCCTTTAGGAAAATCACCTCCATTATTGGATAATTTTGACTTGTCATCCCAATCTACCTTGGGAACATATTCAGCACTTTTGAACTACACTCAACATTCTCCTTAGCATAAACAATCCCTTCATTGATGCCATGGCTCTTTTGAGTGTTGTCATAAACTCAAAATCACTTGGCATCCACTTAGGGGTACATTTTTACTACTTCCTCTACTTACTCCTAGACTTATTCCATTCTGTAATTCACTTAGATTTATGTAATGTCTTCCTCAAAAGTATGGTCGTATACTTCTATATCCACTTTTCACATGATTCATTACTTTTAGACATCTCCTAGCATTCTTTAGAATGTCTTCACCTTCACTACTTCACCTTTGAAGCTCTGACATTCCTACCATGGCTTAACTACACCACTTTGATAATAATAATGGAGGTGCTACCCCAAAAATTGTATGACTACTCCTTGGAGATGTTTCCCTTATCTCCAAGTATACACTCTAACTTTCTCTATCATAAAGATAACATTTCGATATGTTTATCATTTTGAATAGTTATGTGCACAATATACTTCTTATCTTTACATTGACACCCTTTATAGTGAAT
>JASDQU010309149.1:92407-105489 GCA_032191745.1 Picea mariana
CTCCATCTGAAGTATCCATGTGATTGGGTCCTTGCCATCAAACTTCCTCATGTCAATCTTAGGAATGTGGTTGGTCTTCAAACCAAAGTTGGAGTTTCTCCATTCTTGATTCACCTTCCTTGTGTCCACATCATGAATTTCATGGGATGCATTTTCACTTTCAAGTGTCTTCTCTGTTATGAAAATTTTCAATACTTCCATGATCTCCCTTTTAAACCATCTATATTAGTGTCCAACTTAGCTTCCATTGAATCCATATTAGGATCCAACTTACCTTCCATTGAATCCATCTTAGTTTCCATTGAATCCATCTTAGCTTCCATTGAATCCATCTTATTTTGTAGTTCATTTATGTCCCTACGCATTTCTTCACCTTCATCAAGAGTCTAAGTAGGATTTTCTAGAGGCTTATTTGGTGTAGAAGTTCCCTTTTTGGGTGGCATGTTGGCCAAGTATCACTTTTGAACCTTGATTTTGAGGTGGTTCTGCTAGACAATATTTCTTCTGTTGTATCTCCCAATTTTTGGCCATTCTAGGTATGAAACTTTATCTTATGTATTTATATGATATTTATTCTCTACAATGCCACAGGTCCGATCAAAATTGGATGTGCCAAGTGGAATTTATGGTAGCTTCCCCACAACTTGCCGATTTTTGGCCTTTCTAGGAGATCTCACTTGTATAGTGTACCCCGCACAAAATAATTGATATAAAATTCTGAAGCTCACACAAAAAATACTACAGAATGTCCATGATCCAATGCAACCAGTCCCATGCAATTTGGATACTCTAGGAAGAAGTTATGATTGTTTTACCTAGAACACCTTCTTGAGACTAGTCAATAGGACTAGTCAGATACCCTATCTTACACAGGGTGTATCTACAAATTTAAGATGACCCGAAATCTGAAAATTTTACCACAGATACATTGCTAATTTATGTAAATGGCCTCCATATTTTAGGGTTTGAAACATTACAAAAAATTTTTTATAGAAAAAATTCCACAATGACTCATTTCAGGATGATTCGAGAACCCTATATTGTACAGGCTGTATCTCCGAAAGTATAAGGCCTCAAGAGATGAATTTTGAACCCAACGTACTTTGATCCATATTCTAAATATCCTCCAAGCCGTTCCTTATGAAACATTGTAGAAAAAAAGTTATAGTGAAAATTCCACGGTGTCTCAGATGTAGCAGCGAAACCCCAAGACCTTGAGCTCTGATACCATATGTTAAGAACCAAACATCAATATCGCATAGAAAAACCTCAGGAAAAGTACTCAACGCCTTGAAAAAGAGATAATTTCAGATAATAAGCCTCTTCGAGGGGTCAACCTCCTTTTACCCCACTTAAATGTTCAAGTACAAGATGATTCAAAATGAAAATGTCTCCTTGGTATATATAGGAGACTAGGAGGTATAATTACAACTAATGGCCTAAAGCCGACATAAATAAAATAACATTACTAATCTAATATGCCCCAATTAAGGGGTATTACTAATATAATATGCTCCAATTAAGGGGTAATGAGCCAATATTAGGGCTTAACAAAAAAAGATTATGAAAAGATCCTAAAGTGTAACAAAGGGAAAGAAGTTATATGTTTGAGCTATAATAAAAGACTTTATGCAAGTTCGAATGGAAAAGTTAAGGGATATTAGTGTTAGTCCTAACTATTATGCTATTGTTGGTTAGTGGACTATGTGAATTTCATGAGATTTGAATGGAGGAGCATATAAATTTTTTTAATATGTATTATGGCATGGAAATATGGCAAGGGTTAACATGTAAATTATATTGGGTGGAGCACTATGCAATGGATATCGTCGCAGATTTCACGATGGTTTGGCATTGAATATAGATTAGTTATATGGTTTAATTGTTGGGGAATGTGATGCTTATTGGGCCGTATCGTACTTCAAATTGAAAGAGATTAGGCTTAGCTAACTCGCCATTTAAGTGTTTTGCACATTTATGATTCTTTTTATCTCCATCCATGATGTATTATCTGTTGTATGAACCAAATGATGGCTAAGTGATGCTTGGATTCCGTGTGTTCTTGAGAATTTCGACTGTGTATATGTGTGTTATGGATCTCTGTGATGACTGTAAAATGTTTAGGATTGCAAGAAAAGGAATGGTTATATTAAGTTGCGCATTGGCTGTTGGCCGGTCAGTTTAGTATCATGATGGGTCTCTGTGGAATAATAAGTGAACAATGGTACAATATGGCTCTATGTTGATGATGTATGCTTTTATTCCATGTGTTACTTTCAGTTAACTCATTCCCTCACAGTCGTAGTGGTAACCCTTATCCAGTCACAGAGGAATTGCCAAAAATTGTTGCATTCTTTCTTAAAACCCCAATTCATGGTCGTTGGCCCGTTATTACTGTCTTTTCACCAAAGTATCCCAAGATCTAGTCTTGGTTGGCCCTAACGTTAATACATGCCTATATGGTTGTGGATTGATACAAGCTGTATCTAAACGTTCTATCAAAAGGATGAATGTGTCCTCACTGATGTTGTTGTCAAGTTGTTCGGATATTAAAGGATTGAAAAGGGATGTTATTTATCTGTGTTTTTTTCTATAAATGCCACTATAAAATTAAACCTCATCTCTCTTCTTCAAGTGTTAAATGCACCGTGTGCACAGGATTATTTTACTCTGCCTATATTTTCTCTCCTCAGGTGTTAACCATTGGTTCTATCCAGGACTTGAAGTAATAAGTAAGACTCTGTGGCTGAGTGCTGTGTATTTTTTGAAAGGTATTTTTGCCTGTAGTTGATATAAGTCTCGAAAGACCTTCAGCTCTCTATTTTGTTGTTTAAGGATGAATGAGCTCTTGTTGATTCCCTGAATTTGATTTTGACAGAGCTTGATTTAGACTCCATTGTCTTTTGTCACCTTGGGCACCTTCTGGGGTTGTCAAGTATTGAGTGTCAGTGAAATGGTTATGGAGGTCTTTAAAACACATGCTCTCTGTCTGAGTCTCTATCTCGTCCTTGTATAGTAAAATTGTTGGAATAAGAATGAAACAAGCACTTGCATACAGTCAAGGGTTGTCTTCCTTTTCGTTATGGTTTCGCTAATTGTGTTTTATCTAGTGTGGTCTTGATTGAAAATGAAAACACTTGTGTGGTTTTTCTAAGCCCAATCAGGGTTCTGACAAGTTTAAAAATGATGCATGTGTGTAGTTTAGTTCTGTTCTCTTCATATATTGTATTGGAATCATCATACAAATTACCAATGGTTTTAAAATAAAGTTATACCCATAGAGATAAGGCTTGGGGTTTATGTTTTGGTTGACTGCTGTTTCATTTCAATATTTTTTGATTGATATGATGAAGGCTATGTATAATCAGGCATGCTTTGAAGTCTATTCTCTTTTTAAAAAGAAACCTGTGTACATTTTAATTAGGCTCGATTGTTGATTGGTAAATAGTGGATGTTGATTGTTATCATGGTGCATTATGGATTATCAGGGATAGATGTTGAGCATATTGTTGTGCATTTTTTTGATTATTTTTAAAAGAACAAAGAAAGAAAGAAGGGATCAACGTTTTGTTAAACAAGACTGTTGAATGGAAAGGTTTTTTTTTATAAGTTATGATTGCACAGACTGTTATGAATTAAGAAATCTAGGAAATTTAATTATTGGAACAACGAGTAGTTTGGTATACAATTGAGAAACAATGAATGTTGGTGCTTTTTGGATTGATTTTAATACAAAGTTATAATTATTGATTATTTAATTTGTTTTATGAACAATATCCATTAAATCCCCGATCATTTTCTCACTTTTTTCTCTCATTATGAATCCCCTCACAGTCCCAGATTCACTTTGCATGCCCTATTCTTAAAATTAAATTAAAATTAAATGGAAACTTTGTATTACAACACTTAAAAATTAACACAGATATGGATCACAATTGGTATGATTTTGTTATTGTAACACAATCAATTGTTTAATAAATTGTTGAGCAGTAATCATGTCCTTACTCCCTTTCATTTTACCACTTTTTCACTCAATACAACCCCCTCAAATATCCCAGAACCCTTATTCATCCCCTGCTCATTGACAATTATTAAATGAATTTTATGGATTGGATTGCATGGGTCTGATGTGATTGCTGAGCCAAACTTTGTTTCATATTAAAGAGATATCATGTATGGTTTGTTTAAGAAGCTAGTTGCTAATAAACGCTGCATACAGGATGGGATTTTTCAGCAGAGGAAGCCATGGCTGAAATAAGAGGGGAAAAGGGAATTGGAACAGAGGGCCTAGAAGGATAAGATTCTTGATACATTTTGATGCAGATCCACATGATTTAAACTAGATCTTCTAAGATGGATTTTTCAATTGGATTGGACAAGGGGTAGTCCAACCTAGGACATAAAGGCCCCCCTTCCAACCCCATCATGTCCTTGGTATCCTTGTCCCCCCTCATGTTTCATTGCAACCTGAAGTTCCTGAGAATGACATATGGTAGGAGATTGTTCACCCAATAGTTTGCCAACATTGTGGCTGACCCAATTTGTCCCTACTTGCTCCTCCTCCACCAATTAACCCAAATTTCCAAATTTCCCCTACACACTCACCTGTACAATCTTCCCACACAAGAAAAATACTCAAGACCGAAGCCCACGACATGCATGATAAAGGAAAAGTTGTTGCTGCCCCCTCCTCTCCATCAAGTGATTCAGCCAAATCCGTTTCATCCCAAATGCACTTGAGAGATGACTGCTCTCATTCCATCAATGAGATCAAGCCTAAAGGCTCCACACACCCTAAGGCTAATTCAGAAAGGTCAAAGGGAGACAACAAAAGCAAAGCGAAAATTTCCTCCCAAAGTGGAAAATATGGTTTTTGAGGATATTTTATTATTGATTTGTTGAGAATAGTTGATTGCTGAAGTTTTTGGACAACATACTATTTTTGGATATTTTGGATATTATATGTTTGGATATGGTTTAAAATATCATTGATATTTAATTTTTAAATTATGAGAATGATTACGAGAGCCACAAGGAGGGATACGTTTGATTGATTGACTAGTTATGTTTATTTTGTTAAAGAACTAAAGGGAGTCACAAGGGGTCCCACCTACTAGTTATTTATTAAAAGATCCTTATTATTATTATTATTATATTAATTCTTCCCCTAACTAAAAGTTAGTTGAGTTTTAGCTAACTTGACTAAAAGAAGTATTTGAGCTACTTCAACTAATTTGGGATGCATAAAAGCAAAATGAGGACGAAGAACATGGGGATAATAGAAGGAGAAAACATACTAAGGTTTTCTCTTGAGTTTTATTGAGATAGTTGAGTTTTCATTCATTATTCAATTCATTAAAATCCTAATTCTCTTTTATGAAAGCATGGTCCTATTGTAGAAAGCAAGATTCAAGGATGAATTACATCATTCATACACTTGTTTTCAGAGGTGTTGATCTATATTTGATAGTCTGTGTAGACTTGTCTATTTATGAATTAGTTATCATGACTGATAAAGGATATTCTGCAGAGTTGAGTGGGCAACAATATGTGGCAATCTGATCTAGCTTTTGAAGTTCAGTTTTTTACTTTCTCTCAGAAGTCCTTTTGTATGGTTTTCATTGAGGACATCTAAGTTTGACTTTGGTCCAAACTTCCCTAGGGATTTTTGTAAAGAGAGCGATTCTTTTGATTTCTTGGAATGAAATAAGCGATTGCTATCCTATATCATCTATGTTAATATGTGACTTAGTATTTTTTCTTTTTTCTCCACATTTACTCCTTGCATCTGTTATATTCAGAAAATTATATAAAAATGTTGAATTTTACAACAATCTTCTATTTAAAAAAATCATCCTAAGCGCTTGTAACTAATACTTGTTGATTGGGAAACAATTTTGAGGCTATAAACATAGGGTGATATTCCCATCTATATTTTTTTAGCCAAGCAAAATCTGAAAATGCTTGAGTAAGATTATTTCATATCTTTTCCTCAGCATTTATTTGGCGACCACACTGGGGAGATATTCCATATCTCTCTGGTTGATTTTTATGCTTGATTATCATTGAATATATTTACATTTCTGATATTGATCCTTTGACTATTTCATTTTTTAATGACTTTACTTGTTGCAAGGCAGCGCAATATTGAGATCGATCTTCAAGATCAAACCAACATTTCTTTAAACTTGTTTAATACCATCTTAGATATCGCTAATACCTAGGTTGATATTAATCGTCCATGGGAAACAATTGAACAAGATATAAGTGCGCAAGAATGTTGGGAAGCTAGGAAAAGACAACATAGGAATCAACCATAACTTTCTTTTTCCTTCAGTTTTTGATCTTCTTTTCATGTACTTATACACTCGTATCTCTAGGAGAAGAAGAGGTTTATCATCATAAATTAATCCTATTATTGAAATAGGAAGAAGGAATGTCGTTTTTTCAACCCAACAAAGTGCTCTAAGGAGAACTTTGTCTAATTCATCTAGTTCGTCTTTCTCTCCCTTACCTATCATTCACAAGATGGCATCTAGTGGTGGCTCTGGTGGCACTGAAGGTGCTTCTTCATCTCAATATTCAACTTTGTCAGTGTTTGGTAGCTTATATAGTCACCAAGTCCCTATCCAATCTACCACAGACCTCGCCAACGCCATTAAAAAGTATGGGCTTTTTCAGTTTGAAGAAGATGCTACAACTACCATGTGGCATGTTTCCTCCCATCTTGACCTAGCACCTGCTACTCATCCACTTCCTAAATTCAAAGAGAATCTCCCTAGGTTTTTAGGGAATAACACTGTCACTAGGAATGAACACTTGGTGGCATTTTCTAATGTCTATCACAACATAGGATCCAATGGCAACGATAATTGTATGCACTTATTTGCAAATTCCCTTGAAGGGAAGGTTGCGGATGATTTCTTTGATCTCCCTCCTAATATTTTATATACTTGGGAGGAGTTAGTCTATTGGTTAAAATCTACCTCTGGGCAATCCAAAATTCCAACTAAGCAGTTATGTGAGTACAATAACATCGCTTATAAGGATGGTGAGACTATCAATTCCTTCAACTTGCGTTTCACCAAATTATACAAACAAATCCATGAACTCATTTTCCCTCAAAAACAAGCCACTTTCATGCATTATTATAATGCATTACCTTCCCCCTATCATCACAGGCTTGAGGAAAATGCCATTGATAACCTTGATTCCACTCTGCACACTTGTTTAGAGTATGAAGAACAACTTGAAAGAAGAGGTCTTCCTAAGGGAGACTCAGTTAAGAAGAAAGAAATGTACGCCCTCTTACAACTTGTACATGACATGAATAATCAAATGATATCATATGAGTGGAAGGGAAATGTCCCCTCTCTTACCCCTGGAGATTCATCTTCTTCTGCACCCCCCTTTAGAAATCCAAATGAAAATAAGTTTCAGCCTAAAGCTATCATGCCTCATAGTTGGTGTAAATTTTGCGAGGAACACTATGATGAAAGTACATGTGAGGTAAATAAGAGTGCCAGAGATAAATATTTGGTTAGAGACTTGAAACTACTATCACTATCCTAGACTTTGTAGATCCAGAGGATGTCATGATCATAAATAATAGGAATAAACCCTATGCTCCCAAAAGAAAATATGATCATCCCCACACTTCTTCTAGCCCAAGATCATCTTCACCAATTTCTACTATCTAGGTTCCTAAGACTCCTGACAGTCAAGGAACTACCTCCCCTCTTACCTCTTCCAAATACAACATTCTAAATTAGTTGGCCAACATCATAGCAGATGCAACCCTCCTGGACATGGTTGTCATCCCTGAACAACAAAATCATCTAAAAAATTTCATGGAAGGAAAATATTCCATTGTAGCCAACCTATCTGAAGAGGTAGATGAAGAGGATTCATCTGTCAATAAAGTAGGTGTACATAAATTTAGACACCCTATAAAACCCCTCGTTTTATATTTCTATAAAGATTATGGATAAGATTGCCCATTGTTGCCTCGTTGACGATGGTTCAGGCCCAAGTGTAATGTCGAAAATTATTATGGAAGAGATAGGATTGTCTTGTACAAATGAAAATGCCAAAAGCATGCTCTCTTATAATAGTTTACAAAAAACGACCATAGGTGAAATCAAGGACGTGACCTTGCTTTTGTGCGCACATCCTGAAATAAGGACAACCCTTAATATTCAGGTAATAGGTATGCTAGTGAGTAATTACTCGATCATCTCAGGAAGAGATTGGAAAGATTTGACAGGTGGATACCTCTCACTCGATGAGACACACTTATCCGTTCCTCGGAATGGTAAGAACATCATAGTCCTAAGAGAGGGGAGAATTTCACCTTACATAGAAAGTGTCCCACAACCTAATGTGAATTATATCGAGGAGGACCTAGGAGTGTATTCCATATTTTCAGATGAGGACAACACTACCTTGGAAAAAAATTGACTTAGAGGATGGGATGTGGCATATTCACTTTGATGGTTCATGCTCCAATGAAGGAAATAGAGTTGGTATTATCTTGTACTCTCCTGTGGGTAAAATTCATAACTTTTCCTATAGGTTAGAGTTTTCTTTCACAAACAATGTCACTGAATTTGAAGAATTACTATTAGGCATTGAAAATTCCTATAAGTTGGGTTAAATTCCTATGAAGCATAATACATAGAGACAAAGAGTTATTAAATGAAACAAAGACTGAGGAATAGGAAAAATGAGTGTTCACCTTACATTTTTTGGGGATTCCGAACTTGTTGTAAACCTCATATGAAAGATATACTCTCCTAGCAACAAGTTAATGAAACATTACACCCATACTGTTTGGGCACTTATCTCGAAATTACTATATTTCAACATCACTCATGTTAAAAGGGAATTGAACTCAATGGATGACCAGTTAGCTGTTTTTGCATCCTCTCCTACTTGGAAACTTCTGCCACAAAGAACCGATTGTACCTTTCAATCTCTGTATCATCCACACATCCCTGACAATATAGAGTCATAGAAGGTCTTCGCTAATGATGAGAGCATCTGTTATTTCATTCAAAATGAACCTTATAAGCCTAAGGAAATTATATTGATGGAAGATAAAAAAATTCCAAAAGGATTGACTCCTTTGGAAAGTTCATTTTCATCAAGTGATGTAGGAAACAAAGAAAAACATAAAGAAGAGGAGTAAAAGAGGAAGTGGGTGGAACCATTTCCTTGAACATTGGAACAATCGAGTCTCCAAAGAATGTTAAAATAGGTTCCCAATGTTCTGATGAAGAAAAATTGAAGTTCGCCAAGTTGCTTGGAGAATTTCTAGATGTTTTTGCTTGGTCTTATGAGGATCTTCATGGTTTTGATCCCACTCTTATACAACATTCCATTCCTATCAAGGAGAGAAAAAACCAGTTAGGAAAAAACAAAGACCAATTAACCCTGCATTGGAAGCAACTATTCGAAAGGATTTGGAAAAACTCTTGAAGGATGGGATCATTTTCTCGATTAAGTATTCTGAGTGGGTTTCCAATTTGGTTCTCGTTCGGAAAACAACTAGTCAAATCAGATTATGTGTAGATTTTCGCGTATTGAATAGGGCTAGTATAAAAGATCACTTTCCTCTCCCTAATATGAAAATGATTTTGTAGCAAGTTGTAGGGTCAAAGATGATGTCCTTACTTGACAGTTTTTTTGGTTACAAGCAAATCAAGGGAAAAAGGGAAGACAAATATAAAACCACTTTTATTACTCATTGGAGAAATTTTGCTTATGAATGTATGCCTTTTGGATTATCTAATGCAGGTGCCACTTTTCAAATAGCTATGCAAATAGATTTTGATGATTTGATTGGTAAGATTATTCAGATTTATCTTGATGACTTAACTGTGTATTCTAAAAATCGATCAGATTGTTATGGTCATCTTAAAATAGTTCTCATGCGATGTAGGAAATTTGGCATTTCTCTAAATCCTTCTAAGTTTATTTGTTGTGCCTTGGACACATTGTCTCTAATTCAGGAATAAGCATTCATCCTGAAAGGATTCCTGCTATCCTAAATCTTCATTCTCCCACTTCAAAGAAGGAGGTTCAAGATTTCATGGGTGTTATTAACTTCGTCCATAGGTTTGTTCCTGATTTTTCTGTAATGGTCAAGCCAATTCATAATCTTCTTAAGTAAGATCATTCTTTTTCTTGGACATATGATGTCAAAAATGATTTTGTAGGTGTTATCAAATATAGTTGTCAAGGGCAGCATGTCGTCCAAGTTCGTGGTCTACACAAGAAGCTTCCGAGCACAACATGCAGAGAAACTCATTTCGGGCTTAAAATACAAATAGATAGGTCGAATTTTGTCAGTGGTGGAGATTCCAGGAGCATTCCAGATTAACAACCCCGAGTATTCAGGATTTAAAAATTGCATGAAGTATAGCGCCATGAGAAAGGTAGAAGCCTGAAGTCCTGAGGCAGATCTCTGTCGTCGATTCGAAAAGGGAAGATTTGATCCATTGATCTGAAGAGGGCATATTTGAGCCGTTGATCATAAATCCTCACCCAAGATCACAATATCGATGGCCACAGTCCATTGCGGGGATGCGATGCGCTCAAGTGATATTTTTCTTGAGCGGTACCACAATTGAAACCGTAGTTTGAAAAAAGTAATACGTGGCAAAAGGTGGTGGATTGTAGGCTCAAAAGCGATGTGAACCCAAACCACCTTTGAGAAGCCTCGCAATCACGTGTTTATATAAATTCCTATCTGAGAGTAGCGTGTGGCCACCCCCTGGGCATTAAGCCACATTTCAATCCTGATGCAGGTAGTTAATGAGAGTGAGAGAGGTTGTTGAAACCTCGTCTCACCACATAAATGGAAAACATGTAGAGAGCGACTGTAAAGGCAGACTGTCAATCCAAAGCTTCCTTATGGACATATTTTCCTCTAAATCACATAACTACGCCTGGCTCGCATCTGACATGAGGATGCCTGCACAATATGACAGAGAAGGCGTCGACATTTCTGAGTATATATAGGCAGTTTTAGTATTTTGTTATGGTCGACGGTTGAGCCAGGCTCCCACATTGTAAAGTTTTAATGAAGCTCTGGTTCTTTGGTTATGTAGTTTGATTTGAGACTTCTTGTTTAATCTAATTCAGCTTTCTTCCTCCATCTTATTATGAATCTGATACTGAATGTTCATGATTGAAGGATTCACATGGATTGTTGTGAATGTGCTATAATGGATGTTTGATTGCAGTACAGTTATAGCGTTTTCAGTTTCTTAAAACTCCAAATCCAAGAGGATATTATTTTTTGAGTTTTTCCTCCTTAGGCTGCTAGGAGACTTGATGTCCATAGTAGACCTTTACATTTTCTCTTCAAGTTCTTCCTCCTACTCACCCTTACTACAACTTACTGACTAAAGTTGATTAAGACCTCATTTACTTGTGCATACTGGCCCAATTTTTCGAGTTGAAACAATATTCTCTTGAGTCTACACCCATTTGACCTCTTTAAATCCATTAATCGTGACATATAAACTGATGGTATTGGGATTACCTCCCCTATGTTATCACTCTATAATTTTCCCAAGGCTGTGGAGGTAGTCACAGAGGCAACATCAAAACCACTTCGAGTCTTGGACCTATCCCTCCAAGACTCAGAGAAGGATTTCTCTATCAAATTTAGATTTGTTTGGAATAGGATATTAGGCTAGTTATGCAGAACATGGGTTTGTTTATGGATTTTGATTTATTTTGGTTGAGAAATGGAAAAGGACCATTGGGCAAAATGGATTCAAAGGTAAAGACAGTGATAAATGAATAACCACGACAAAATATGACCAAGAAGGGTAATCATGCTAGTGGATCCTTTGAGCTTATAAAATGGAAAATAATAATAAAATGGAAATTATTTCAAATGTAGAGCAGAGTATATCTGATTTCTGCATTTCAAACTTGGAAGAAGACATAGATATTGTCTCGAGCCAGCATAGGGTACCAATAAAAAATCCTTCACATTATATTCTCGTAGAAAATACAGAAAGAAAAGCATGTGAAATAGAAAATAATGAGTTACATAAGAGAAAAATTCACCACTAAAACACAACACAGGAATCTGGAAATCTACTGCCTTAGTATTCCTTCATAAAGTCATTTACAACCTATGAGTATTTTTACATTTTAATCATCACAAGTCCCAACCCCTCACACATTTTAATTACAATAATTTATAGAAAATACTCTCCCCCAAGCCTAGGAGGTCGAATACAAACAATTTCCCAAAGATAGCATCCATTACACTGAATTTTAGAACTGTCTGCCATAAAAAGTGGATCAAATTTTCTGAAAACTGGGGGTCAAAGATGAGATCATATATCTCAAATATTAATAGATGTTAAAAATATGGAGGAGGGTTTTGTAGAAGAGTCTGTCTTGAACAAAAATGTATTTTGGTTTTTTGAAATTCATCTCCAAATCACTGGAATCCTTCTTGAAACAATATGTCTCAATCCCAAAATCCGGAAAATTGAAAAATAGGGCTCAAAGATCCTTTCGAATATCCCAATTGCTGAAACTTGTGTAAATTTTGGGAGAGGTTATTGTTCTTCATCTTGTTCTGAACAAAAACACCTCTCGGATTTTCAAAATACACTCCCTTTTTCCTGCTGTCTTCTATTATAAAACTAGGGAAAATACAACAAAATCCCAAGAAATAGGTTATGCTTTGACTTATAAAAACTAAATATAATTTGATCTGAACTTGACAGCATCATATTGCGGACGATTCATAACCATAAAATCATTCTGGATGCCTTTGAGATCATTGAAGAATCTGTTTTCCTTGATCTGAGGAGATTTCCATGCTTTTTGTTCATAACAGAACTTTTGACATCTAACACGTATAGAACAGAGCTGATTTTGTTGGACACACCTACCACACTTAGAGGGGGGGGTGAATGAGTGTGGGGCTCTTTTTCCCAAAACTTCCCTCTTGCACAAAAACTCATCAATTAGCATTCAACATTTTTCATTTATAACCAATTATATGTGAGCACATATCAGCAACATATATCAGCAATATATCATCA
>JASDQU010309149.1:105509-124373 GCA_032191745.1 Picea mariana
CTCCTTTTACCCCACTTAAATGTTCAAGTACAAGATGATTCAAAATGAAAATGTCTCCTTGGTATATATAGGAGACTAGGAGGTATAATTACAACTAATGGCCTAAAGATGACATAAATAAAATAACATTACTAATCTAATATGCCCCAATTAAGGGATAATGAGCCAATATTAGTGCTTAACACAATGAGATTTGAGCCACCAATGGATTTAATAAAAAAAAATCTTCAGAAAACGCCCATTTACAGGGCCACCAAAAACCTCTTCACCTTCCAAATTCTGCAATAGGAAAGTGTTTTTTTCCAAGACCTTCTCCATACTAAATGGACCTGACCACGGGCTATCAAAATTCCCATGATGTTATTCTCTACAGGAATCCCATTTCAAAACCAAATCCCCGAGTAGCAACTGCTTTGTTTTTGTTTTTCTGTCAAAAGTCTCTTTAACGTTTTGTTGATGTTGATGTGCCTTCTAAAGAAGTTTATCTCTTACTTGTTGCAATTCTACAATATGAAAAATCCTTATGATAACATCATTAGGTTCAGCTTCGATTTCCTGCAGAAATTTTACAACTGGAAAAGCAAGTTGTACTAGAAAGACTGCTTCCATTCCATATACAAACTGAAACAGTGAAGTTCCAATTGATCTCTTTGTGTTGACATGGCTAGCCCACAAAGAATATTTCAACTTTGAATCCCAAGCCCTCCTATTATCTTCCAGAAGTTTCTTAATGATATTGACCATACTTTTATTGGATGATTCTGCCAGGCCATTTCCCTGTGGGTAATAAGCAGTGGAATTCCTAAGCTTGGTGCCATAGTCTTCACAGAACTTTACCATGTTAGTAGATTTAAAAGTTGCAACGTTATCTGTGATGATCACTTTTGGACAACCAAACCTAGATAAAATATTTTCTTCAAGGAAACTCATGATTACCTTATCAGTTTCCCTCCTTGTAGGTATAGCATCAATCCACTTTGTGAATTAATCTGTAGCTGTCAGAATCCATCTATGTTGTCCACTAGATGGAGGATAAATTTCTCCTATGAAATCCAAACCCCATTGTTGGAAAGGTCCAAACACTTTTACAGACTCAAGAGGTAATAATTTAAGTTTTCATTTACCAACAAACCTTTGGCATTTTTCACATGCTCTAACCTTTGCACAAACATCATGCAGACCCCCCTTCTCCCCTCAGGGCTGCTCGAACTCCTAGTCTAGGATAGTTAAAATCAAGGAGTCAAATCGAGTGTTCGGGCCTTTATTAGACCCCAATCAATATACACAGGTCCCTTTCAGTCTTTTATTGCAGGTTCTATGACCCCTGCAACCTCTTCCTCCGCGTTGTTGAACTATATCAAGTTTCAAGTGTTATCTCCTCTTCCATTAGCCCCTTCCCATAAGTGACCTCAAGCTATGTCCCCACGTAAGAACATGATTTTGGGGTGGCCAAAAGTGGTTTGAGACCACACTGTTTTTATCCCCGCAATTCACCACCAGTTTCCATGTATCCCTTTGGCAATACAGTGGTTTCGATTGCGGCCCGCTCTAAGATTTTTAAAACTCGATCACTTTCGGTCCCCACAATTAAGTGTGATCATTGATCTTGTGATATCGAGCGGTGCCTCTCGACCAACGGCTGCTATTTGTCTCCCTTACTTCCTTCGCTTTCTCCCGGAATGCTTTTACCCATAATCCACGATTTATCGACACGTGTCTACGTCAAATCAAGGGCTACGATTAACTTCGCTTCTTCGGGAGTTTAAAACTCTTGCACCTGCTTCTTCCCAGAATGACTAGCTTCTGAAGTGGAATATCTACTGACACTTGTCCTCCATGAACAAATGGCTCAGATGAAATCTGGATCCTTAGCCTTCGGGATTTCTTGTTCAATGCACTCCTTTTTCTCCCAGAGTGATTTTTTTCTAAAATGGCATATCTTTTTCCATGTGTCCTACTCAAATCAACGGCTCTAGTCCACTTCGAGACTTTGACACTTTCACCCTCAGCTTTCCTTCAGAATATTCCGTACCCGAAGTTCTATATCTGGCACCACGCGTCCACCTCAAATCAATGGCTTTCATCCGCTTTGGGACTTCAGCCTTCGGGAGTTTCAACTCCTCTACACTTTCTTTTTCATGAAGTGCTTTCACCCAAAGTCCATGATCTGTTGACACGTACCTCCCATAGATCAACGGCCATGATTTCCTTCGTCTCTTCAGGCTTCAGGGGTTTCAAACTCTCCACACTTGCTCCCTCTTGAAGTTCTTCCACCTGAAGCACACGATCTCTTGACGTGTGTCTCCCCCTTGATCTGGCATTCGTTATCCACTTCATCTCCTCGGGCTTCAGGAGTTTTAGACTCTTGCACACTCATTCTGCCTGGAGTGCTTTCACCCGAAGTTGACGGATTTTCGCAACACATCCCTCTATATCTGACGGTCTGGATCTTCTCTACTCTCGTCGACTTCCTTTCAGAGTGTTAGGCCTCCGACCTTCATGATCTGTCACCATGTGTCCTTCACAATAGATGGTTGCGATCTACTTCAGCCTTCGGGACTTTGGGATTTTGTGACACTCCACACTTGGAATCCTCCGCAGTGAATCCTCCTGAAGTCTTAGATCTGCCGACACTTATCTCCTAGAGTCCACCTCAAATCAACTACTTTCATCCACTTCGGGACTTCGGCCTTTGGGAGTTTCAACTCCTCTATGATTTCTTTTGCCCATAGTACTTTCACCCAGAGTCCATGATCTATTGACACGTACCTCCCATAGATCAATGGCATGATTGCCTTCGACTCTTCAGGCTTCAGGAGTTTCAAACTCTCCACACTTGCTCCTTCCCGAAGTTCTTCCACTTGAAGCACATGATCTCTTGACACGTGTCTCCCCCTTGATCTGACAGTCGCTATCCACTTCGTCTCTTCAGGCTTCAGGAGTTTTCGACTCTTGCACATGCGTTCCACCTGGAGTGCTTTCACCTGAATTTAACGGATTTCTGCCACACGTCCCTCTAGATCTGACTGTCCAGATCTTCTTTGCTCTCGTCGACTTCCTTTTGGTGTGTTAGGCCTCCGACCTTCATGATCTATCACCATGTGTCCTTCATAACAGATGGTACCGATCTACTTTGGCCTTCGAGACTTTGGGATTTTGTGACACTCCACACTTGGAATCCTCTGCAGTGAATCCTCTCGAAGTCTCAGATCTGTCGACACTTATCTCCTGGCGACCAACGACCTAGATCTATTTTGCCTATTCGATGATTTCTCTTTCTCCTTGACCAAAAGACCTCCTAAGTGCTCTTTCTCTGAAGTTATAGATCTTATGCCACCTGTCAACCTTGATGATGGATAGTTCCTATTCACTTCGGGACTTCGGGACTTCACTCGCCCATTCTCTTCTACATCCCAATATTCCTGAATGTGCGAAGTCCGAAGGACTTCCACTGTTATACTCTATGCAACTCTCTCGGATCTGACAATTGTCAGACCTTGCACTTAGATCCAACAATTGTGATATGTTTCCTCCTCAACACTCTCCTTCTGATGTCTAGACATAGATCAAATGGCCCAAATCTCTTCATGAAGTTGATCTGGCAGTTTTTTTTGCTCCTCCTCTTGAGCTTCTTCATTCTCCTGAGATTGGGAAAATTTGTAAGTGTTCAAAGGTTTCAGCCTTTGAACCTTCTGTTGTGAGCCTAAATTCTTGGGTCTCGACTTGTGCTTCTCCTCCTAAGCTTCGAGACTTGGAATAAGTCTATCTCCTGCGCACTCATTGCATTATCACTTCTGAGCTTCAAACTGAGTCAGAACCCCAAAGGGCTCGGCCTTTCTACTTCCTTCGAGGAAATTTCCTGGTGACCTCCTGGCAACCTCTCTCTCAAAGCACACCTTGTTGAGCATTTTCTATGGAGTGTTCAGTAACTTTGTGAGTATCTTCCTCTAATACTCTTCCCCTTGAACTCGACAGAGAATTATCCTTGTGCACACTTGCACTTGCTCGATTCCCACCTGAAAAATCTCTACAGAGTTCTCAGTGAATCTTCCCCTTTGTGCTTCCTCTTCACATTTTACCCTCCAAGGTATTTAGCAACCTTGATGTTTCCCTTCAGTTGTTACCACTCTGATGTTCCCTCTTGGCATGTTCTTTTCTGACTCCTAAGAGTTCAGATGCCACTCCTTGTGTTGGCTATAGAACCTCCAATGTTATGTTGTGCACTCCTTGCACAATCTAAAGAATCCAGAACTATATTTCAAACTCAACAAAGATAAATAAATATATCTTCATACTGCATATTAAACCTATCACACATCTACAGCATACATAAACATGTAAACAAAAAACAACCATGTGCAAGAAAAACTGTTGTCTTTTTCATTAATATGAAAATCTGATTACAATATGTGCAGGCTGGACTACAACAGAATCTCATCTTTTTCAATCTCTCTCAAAGATCTATTCTACCTCCTATTCAGTAACAATACTCCTCCAGTAGCCTCATTTGGGCATACAATGCATCTACATATACAAGAAGGTTCCTAGGGTTCCCTCCGACTACCTCTACTCTCAAAAGAAGCTAACTACCCCTTAAGCATCATTACATTAAAGTCTAGGAGTGAAGCTCTCAGATCACTCATGATCATTTGCTCCCAAGCGTTTTGATCTTCTTCGGATTTCAATTAGTCCAAGAAATATTTATAGGAAAACGCCAGTGTTTCATATTCTGAAATGATTCAAAGGTGTGCTAAGGCATCGAGTTGTGTCTCCACGTGTGCTTGCTAACGATGCTCCTGCATCATACTCCACTGTTGGGAAAATCATGAGCTCATGCTCATGGCTTCCTCTGCTATGTTGTTGAGATCCTCTAGGGTCCCAAACCTAAAATTGGAGTTGTCCACTTGCTCCTCTTCCTTGTTGTCTCTGTTTCCCTGCTACTCTTGTAGGTCCTCTTTTGTTCCATCCTCCTCTGTTGACTGCTTCTTTTGCTTCTTCCAGCATCAATCTCTTAATGTTCTCTATTTATTTGTCCACCTGGTCCAATGGTTGGCTCTTTTCCTTCATCTCATTCTATTGCATCTCCTTTACATCAATTTACAACTTGAATTGTTGGATTAGTTGACTTTGCATCTTTACCCTTCCCTCTAGGGCCTCCATTTCTTCATGTAGATCAACAAAATCCATGCTATATGATGCTCTCTCCTTTGTTGTAGGTTTTCATTCTACAGTTATCTCTTTCTCAGCTTCCTAGATGAAAATTTTGAGCCATTCCTCTAAATTCTCTTCTCCTCCTATTGTAGATCCCAATTCTACAGTTGCCTCATGTTCATCTCTCTGGTTAAAAAAATTTAGCAACTCCATCAAATGCTCTTCTTTCTCCATTTCTTGGGCACATTTTAATGTGTGCTCTTTCTCCTCCTCACCAATCTAATCAATATGACCCATCATGTTATCTTCATCTCCTGTGGCACTAGTTGGCCACTCTGTTGCAGACTCCAGTTCTGTAGTCTCATCACTAAGTTGTTTCTCATCTTTCTCCTCTGATGGATTGACTTCTATCATCTCCCTTGCTGGCATATCTTTAGATTCCTCTAGTTTCTCCTCATGTTGGCATCCTGTCTCCCTTTGCATGACTACATCCTGGCAATCCTTTTCTAGTTCTGGATTGTTCAACCAATCCTCGAACATCTTCAACTCTTGCTTCCATTGAGTGAGAAATTCATATGAATGCTCCTCTTTTTCTACTAGGGAAGACATCAGTATCTTCTCCTTATCCTTCTTTATGAAAGTCATTATTGGTTGTCTTTCCTCTGTTGCACCTGCATCATAGACACATTTAGTTTTAAAATCATTTGCCCTCATGGCCTATTTCTTGGATTTTTTTTGCATCATCTCCTCATGTGAAACACTTGTCCTAGCCCCTGTTGGACTATTAGGAAGGAATATTTGGATTCCCCCAACAATCAGAACAATCCTTTGATCCTCCTCCTATGTCATCATTCCTTGTTGATATGAACTCACCTCTGAGCTCATATCCTCTCCCTTGCTCACCTGGGAATCTGGGCTTTTACTTCTGCCCCCCTGGAAGTCTATGAGATCCTCCAATTATCCCATCTCATTTCCCACCTAGAAATATGAATTTTTATCACTGCCCTCCTAGAAGTCTATGATATATTAAATTGATCCCATCTCATTGCTCATCTGTAAATTTGAAAATTCATCTCTGCCCTCATGGCAGTTTATGAGAACTTTAACTGATCTCTCTCCATTGCCCACCTAGAAACTTGAAAGTCCATCTCTGCCCACTTGGTAGTTTATGAGATCCATTGATGATCTCTCTTCCTCATCACTGAGGGTTCTTCCAACTTCTAGTTCACAGATGTAAGCCACTTCCTCTGTGTCTCTGAGGCTTTCAACATGCCTCAGCCACCTCCTTACTACATGTTGCTACTTTCTGGCCAACAACTTTTGAACATGCCATTTTTCCTTCTTGTTTAGAGGCCATTCGTACCTCCAGTGTACCTTTGTCTCATTTTGCAACTTCAATATTAGTTGTTCCATTCTTGCTCTTATCTCAATGAGATCCTTGTCAATTTTTGCTTTAATTTTGTGTTGTCGGTCTCCTCTTCAACCACGCTCATGGCCTTAAGTATCCATCTTCCTCTTACCTCATCCCACCTGGTTGTCTACCATTTGTTGCACACCTTGTAACAATCTTCACAGAGTATCAATACTTTTTCTCCCTTCACCTGTTGTCTACATGTGAACATCAGTTTCTGATACCAATTGATATCATCAGATTATCTATATTCACCTTCTCACCTTTGCCTACAATCTGTAGACAAAACTCAGCTCTTGATACTACTTGATGTAGTCAGAATGTCTTATCTTTCCTTTGCCTGATGTCTACAATAAATTTTAATCTTTAATATCACTTGATGATATCAAACTATCTATGTTTCCTTTGTTTGTTGTCTGCAAACAAAAACAACTCTGATATCACTTGATGCAGACCCCCCTTCTCCCCTCAGGGTTGCTCGACCTCCCGGTCTAGGATCGTTCAAATAAAGGAGTCGGATCGACTCTTCGAGCCTTTATTAGACCCCAATCAATCTACACAGGTCCCTGTCAGTCTTTTGGTGCAGGTTCTATGACCCCCGAAACCTCTTCCTTCGTGCTGCTGAACTATCAAGTTTCGGGTGCTAGCTCCTCTTCCACAGAGAATTCTCCTTGTGCACACTTGCATTTTCTTGATGCCCACCTAGCAAATCTCTACAGAGTTCTCAGTGACTCTGTCTCTCTATGATTCCTTTGCATAGTTTACCCTCCAAGGTAGTCAGCAACCTTGAGGTTTCCCTTGAGTTGTTACCAATCTGGTGCACCCTCTTGGCACGTTCTTTTATGACTCCTTAGAGTTCATATGCACACTCCTTGTGTTGGCTACAGAACCTCCAATGTTTTGTTGTGCACTCCTTGGACAGTCTAAAGAATCTAGAACGATATTTCAAACTCAACAAATATAAAGAAATCTATCTTCCTAGTGCAAATGAAACCTATCATACATATACATCATACATAAACACGTAAACACAAACAACCATGTGCAAGAAAAACTATTGTCTTTTTCATTAATGTGAAAATTTCATTACAATATATGTAGTTTGGACTACAACAGAGTCTCATCTTTCTCAAGCTCTCTCAAAGAACTATTCTACCTCCTATTCAGTAACAATTCTCCTCCAGCAGCCTCATTTGGGCATACAATGCATCTACATATACAAGAAGGTTCTTAGGGTTCCCTCTGACTACCTCTACTCTCGAAAGAAGATAACTACCCCTTAAGCACCATTACATTAAAGTCTAGGAGTGAAACTCCTAGATCACTCATGATCATTTGCTCCCAAACGTTTTGATCTTCTTCAATTTTCAATCAGTCCAAGAAATATTTCCAAGAAAACGCGAGTGTTTCATATTCCAAAATGAATCAAAGGCACGCTAAGGCACTGATTTGTCTCTCCATGTGTGTTTGTTGATGATGTTCTTGCATCAAGACATCAGAAAATAGACTAGGAAAATAGTACCCAGCCCTAAGTATCTTATATGCAGTGGAATTCCAGAAGTGATGTTTCCCACACACTTCTTCATGAAATTCTGACATGACTCTCTTTTCTTCTTCTTCATCAAGACACCTCAGTAAAAATCAAGAAGCATCTCTCCAAAACAAATTTTGATTATTCAAACAATACTTTACAACTTTGATTTTTAGGGATCTTACTTTAGACTTATCCATTCCTGGAGGAGCTTGGAAATTCTGTAGAAAATAAAGGATATCTGTGTACCATTTTGATTCAACAATCTTTTCATTGATGTTGGCACAGGGGCAGAACCAGGGTTCAACGCTACAAAAACACACCAACAAATCCCTAACTACCGGCCCTTTCGGCAACACCTGCGAGGCAAATGAAGTCTCACCCGAGGTAGAGGCGGGGGTGGTTGCAAGACTCATGTCTCTGCAACCTTAGCTGGGACACAGATCTGTGATTGTACTACTTAATAAAGCACTTAGCACTGTTAGTTCTAAAATATCTAATCATTAATCACTTCGCTGATAAAATAGGGCTTCGCATCATTCACACTGTTATAACGTTCTTAAGCACTTAACATCAATAGATAGGTCAGATCTAGTAGATCAAGAACTAAGCACATTCATATGGATCAGATCTAATATTCTCACATATCATTAGCACTAAGCATAAGCAGATCTATCCAATCATCTCAAAGCACTTAGCAAAAGAAGACATAAACACATTAAGACAAGCATAAAGCAAGGCAACACAATGATTACGTGGTTCACCACCACCCTAGGGATATGTCCACCAACTCTTCTTCTTTATTGTATTCAGTCAATCGGTTACAAGCACAAAACCATCAAAACCCTTACTCCGCACAGGACAGAAGATCTGCGTAGCTCACTAGATCCTTCTTCCTTGTGCTACAGGACTAAGACATCTATAGTCTCGCACAAGGACTTGCACTCATCTCTGCAAGTCTTACAAAAAATGCATAGGTCCATGATCACGCAAATCCAACCCTTGGCACTTAGCCTACATCACATAAATATACTATTCGACTACTTCTTACATTGCCTATCCTTCTATTTATACATACAAAATAGGCCTAAACATGGGTAAACCCATGGGCCGACATCCCATTCCCATTACATATTCCCAAAAACCCAAAAAGGATCCAAAAGTGGGTTGAGATCCCATGATCTCTACTTCGTCTTGCGCTCCTCCTTCGATAGGCTATCGAAGTCCCAAAATAGGTCAGCATGACCAAGAAACTCCCCAAAACTTGGTCAAGGGCCAACAATTGACTTGAGAACTGTTGGTTTGAGGTTGTAAATTTTCTGAATTGTTACAGATGTAATCAACTCCCATAGCTATGCAATTGGAATAAACTAACAGCTTAGCTAACCCTTGTCCTTTGACTAGCTTGGTAGGCTTGATCTCCATGTCATACTCAAGCAGCTTGGCTATCCATTTACTTATCTTTCCATTATTGCCTGGCTGAGTCAAGATGTCTTTGATAGCACTATATGGTACATATGCAGTGATTTTGGAATGTAGCACATAAACTCAAAAATATTTTAGTGCTTTGACCAAATCAAAATCATGTTTCTCCATGATATCATATTTTAACTCAGTATCACAAAGTGCCTTGCTAAAAAAGGAAATGGGATGTTCAAAACCCTCAGAATTTCTCTGTAAAAGGGCAACTGCTAAAGTATCTTGAGATGCAAAGGAAAAAATCAGGAACTATTTTTCAAAATATGGGCTAATCAAAACAAGTGCATCTAAAATAGCCTTCTTGATAGACTAGAAATAATATTTAGATTCAGTTCTCCATTTGATCTGATTGTCTTTCTTCAACATGCCAGTTATGTGTTTGACCAATTCAACAAAGTTGGGAATAAACCTTCTAAGAAAATTCATTTTCCCAAGGAAATATTGGATTTCTTTCTTAGTTCTAGGGATATAAAGCTTTTGAATGGCTATCACTCTAGTAGGATCAATTTCAACTCCATCAGCACATACAATATGACCTAGCAATTTTCCTTCTACTAAAGAAAAATTAGACTTTTTTGGATTTAAAGAAATACCATACCTTCTGCACTTTAGAAATACCTGTCTCAAATGGCGTAGATGCTTCTCATTGTAGTTAGATAATACAGTAATGTCATCCAAATAGATGACAACAAATTTATCCTTCTCTCCTGCAAAGGCGATATCCATGGCTCGTTGAAAAGTGGCCCCAACATTAATCAAACCAAAAGGCATTCCGGCGTACATAAAAGTACCCCAAGGTGTTGTAAAATAATTCTTCTCCATATCATCTAGATGAAAAACTACCTTATTGTATTCAGAGAAACCATCAATCATAGACATCTTGCTATATCCTACCACCCTATGCAATATATGTTCCATTTTGGGAAATGGATGGTTGTCTTTCTGGGAACACCTGTTCAAATTCCTGAAATTGACACAGATTCTGATTTCACCATTCTTTTTTCTAACTGACACTATATTTTCTATCCAATCACAATACCTCAAGGGTACAATGATCTTAGCATCAAAAATTTTCTTGACTTTCTTCTCCATAATAGGTAACAAAATAGGATTAATCTGCCTTAATTTTTTCTTGAAATGTTTTACATTCTCTTTCAAAGGTATCTTGTGTTGAATGATAGTTTCATCAAAGGTACTAAGATCTTCATATTTCCATGAAAAAATATCATTGAACTCCTTCAACAGTTCTTCATATTTAGCTCGGTATTTTGCTAACAGGAATTTTGATAATTTAACATGCTTGGGATTTGCACCAGTCCCAATATTGAAATCACTCACCTCTGCTTCTTTTTCTGGATCAGGGAGCTTCACAGAAACATCATTATGATAAAAAATCCTTTCAAGAGGTACCAGACCTTTTGGGATATTATTAGTGGGCAATTGCAAGATCTTATGCCCAACAATCATATTATGAAAATTTAAATTCTAATTATCCTCATATAAATCCTCATCTTGATCAATATGAATTGAAGAAAAATCATCTATAGCTTCAATGAACCTTTTGATTTCATAATCTTCCTCAAATACTCTCCAATGCTTGACATTGTCTGGAATAGAAGGCCTGTGCCTAACCTCTACTTCATATTTCAGCTTTGGGGGCAAAGGAGGTTTAAAAGTACTTGTTGCCACAGCCAGTGAATCAACCTGCTCATTCTGATTTCTTTGAATATATACAATGTTGAAAGACAGAAATAAGGCTTCAATGATTTCCCATACCTCATTTATGTAGTATTTTAATCTAATGTTCTTTGTCTAGTATGCGTCTCTAACCTGTTGTACAATGAGTTCAGAATCCCCATGCACCTTCAAATGATGAATTTTCATTTATTCAGTTGCCCTGAGACCCAACAACAATGCCTCCTACTCTGCAATGTTATTTGTTGTATCGAATTATAACTTGTAAGACAGGGTAATGACTTCATTTTCAGGAGAAATCAGCACTACACCTTCCCCTGTGCCTTCTCTGGATGAGGCTCCATCAAAGTATAATTCCCATAGAATATTTTGATTCTCAACAGACTGTGGAGAAGCAGCTAGTTTTTTCAAAGGGAATGACTATTGGACATCATTATCAATATGAAATATAGAGGATTCGTAGTCCACATCAACTACATATATAGGATGATTTATAGAATGATCATTGTTACTGATAATATATGCCAATTGATCTTCACAATAAAGTCTTCTAAATTCTCCTCCAAAAATAGGTATAGTGGCATAAGAGAGATCATTTGAAGCGAGCCCCCAAGCTTATTACACCAATATATGGATAGCAGCATACCAAACCTAGGAGGGATATCAGCGACAACTATATCCATGACTAAACTTTTGGTGGGATTTGAGATAATGAAACATCAAGGTCTTTGATAACCCCCAAGCATTTGACTTTTTTGGAATCAAAAGAAAAGAGATCGTGGTATGCTTTGGTGATTTCTAACACCAATTCTTCACTGACAACCTTTGGCATAAGATTATGGGAGGCTCCAGATTCTAACAGGCAGTTATGAAGGATTGTGTCATGAATGTTTAACGAGACATAAAAAGGGGGAGTGGATTCATCCCTCTCTTCTACAATTAGTCCTAAGAAAATAGTGGGTTTTTCATATTGGAGATTAATCACATCAAAAACGGGATCTGTGATAGAAGAAGGTTGTAACCATTTCAAAATATGACTCCTATAAGAATTAGTTTTAACCAATTCAGTCAAAGGAATAGGAATTTTGATCTTACTTATCTCATGTTCTAGACTGAAAGGAGATGAAAACTTGTCTGCTTCCGAGGCTGATACTTTCATAGCTGTTTGTACTTTCTTTCTTTCAGGATTTTTTATCCCTGTTTGTACTACTGTGGAAACAAGTTTATCTTTCTGAGGAGTAGATTTTTCTTTTTGAGGAGCAAATTCATCTTTTTGAGGAGCAGATTTAGCACGAACTTGTTTGAATCTAAGATTGTACCCCTATTGTTTTGTGTTACAAATCATATTATCTAGAATTTTCCCAGCCCATGCATTCAATTAATCTTCATATTCATTATGTGTTAGGTGACTGAGAGCAATCTCATCTCCAAATAGATGAATATCAAAATCTTCATCTACCTCTTTAGGTTCTTGATTTTCTTCAACATAATTGTTCTGCAGGGGTGCCTGGATTTTCTGATCAACATTTTTCTCCTTATCTCTCTGCATGATCTTAGGGTAATAAGGTCTTCTATATTTATTTGTATTTCAATTTCCTTCCTTAGGTGTATTCCATTTATGTTTTTCCAATCTGATTTTAGACAACTCATATGACTTTTCCTCCATTTTTCTTTCCATCTCCTCCAAGGAAATCTTTTGATTTTTGGTATTTGATGATGAAGACTTATCTTCTTCCTTTTTATTTCCCTTACATGATCTCTTCTTGATTTGTTCTAATGCTAGAATGTTGGATTCAACTTCAAGAGTTGAATCTTGCATATAAGCCAGAGTGGTTGATCTTCTTTCCCTTAGTAGCAAACACAAATAAACATCAAAGGCATTACAATAAGTGACCTTTGTTAACCTTTCAGTTGTCCTGATATCATTTGGTATCTTTTGGTACATCCAATTAAATCTCTGAGAGAATTCAGAGACAGACTCACCATTCTTTCTTCGAAGATTGTTGAATTTTGTCATGTAATACAAATCATCTTTCTTGTCTCCCCACTTTCTCAAGAAGGTAGCATCAAGGTCCATGATGGTAGTAATAGAGTTAGCTCTTAGGTTATTGAACCACTTCCTCACTTCTCCATCTAAACTTTGAACAAAAAGCCTCATCCATACATCATCATAATCCACTTGAAAATTATCAGCAAAGGAATAAAAAGTAGTTAAATCTTCCTCTGCAATTGTTTCCCCTTTATTGTCAAACCTTGGAAGGTAATTCATGTAATCATTTCCTGGGAGAGGATGGAGATTATTTGGAAATACTAAAGGTTCATATCTTGCAGCCCTGATAGCATCCATTGGATTGGGCGATGCTGCACCAACCAATGTTTGACCACCTAAAGGTTTATTTAGATGTGGTGACTAAGGTGATGAGGGATTAGGGATGTTTACTAATTGAATTTTTGGATAAGACTGGAGAATTTCTTCAGCAAATTTTTCAGTAGCAAGGATATTAACTTGAAATCTAAGATTGGGTTTCTCTTCTTGAATTTATTCAAGGATTGGGATCTTTTCTAAGGGAATGTACTCTCCTCCTTTAAGGAATTCAAGGTTTTCCTCATATTTATATCTACTATCAGGATAAGGTGTGTAAAACAATTCAGGTTCAACAAATTCCTCTTTCCCTGAGGTGGATTCTTCAGAAGGAGGTAAAAGAAACAGCTTCTCAGACACTAATTTTTTTTAGGATCTTCTCAGGGTATGAAACAACGGGCACATCTCAAGATTTGAAATGGGCTCTAGTCCCCTTTCTCTTTGGAGCCAGAGTGTCTTATGTGGAGTCACCAGGTGAAAAGATATTGCATTCAAATTGTGCCTAGTTATAGTTTCACCATCTACAACTAGATCTATAAACTTTTGTCGTTCTACCTAGGGAAAATCGCATCATTTCGCTCATTGACAACGGCATGAAAATATGTTAGCACTAGAAGTCAACTCAAGACTGATATTGAGTTAAGCCTAGCACACCTTGTTTCAAAATGTTCAATAGGGGTTTTAAGATGGATAAATCCTTGCTTTATTTAAAAGGGAATAATGATTTGATCTATTAAGATCACTTACCTAGGTGCAACAAGTCAGGTAAAAAAAACTAATGGCTAGCGATTTAATATTTGAGTGATGTGATTGGGAGAAGGGAAGAAACAAAAACTGATAAATACACCAATAACAAAACTTGTCCTTAATGTCTTTATGCAACAGAGGAATAAACCTTTCTCTAGAATTCATTCTAAATAAGATTTAAGGAGAAAAACACCAATGTGGAAAAGATTACTAAAAACCTTTTAAAGAAACCTTCTCAGCACAAAAATCATTTTTCATAAGCTCGTATAACATCAACAAAGTGTTTCAAAAAAAAACATGAAGATGGTAAACATAGAAGGATTACAAACTAACCATCAACTTCATTAGCAATTGAAGTCTTTACATAGGAAAGATAGATCAAACCATTATTTAGATATGCAATATCAAGCCAAAAACAGGGATTCAACCTCTTCTTCCTTTAATTCATCAAATATATAGATTTTTTACATCAATTCCATACATTTAAGATCAATCTGATATCTAGGGATATCTCAGAACTAACTCCTACAGGCCCTGAGGGAGAATTTTTCCTATATCTATTGATACATATAAATGGAAACAGTTACAACTAAGATCCTTTAATATAGGCAACAATTTTCATAGAGATAGGTATTGTTATTGACTTGAATACAATTGGTTGGTACGCTACATATTTCACAAGATTTGTCTGGTCCTTTGTCATCCATTTGATCCTTTTTGATCCACCTGTTTCCAACACTTGACAATAATAGTTAACTGACATGTTTTGTCATCCACCAAAAGAGGTTGTAAATCAACTTTAAAAAAAAAGATATAATATTATCTCTTTAGGTTCCACAAAATATTACCCTCATCATCTACTATTTCCATCACAAAATTGCAATTCTGTGCATTCCTCTACAAAATCGGTTGCTACAGGTGTTAACGTAAGACCATTGTTTTTCCTGTGAAAAGTGTTGCAGGAACTTCATATAGCATTATTTTAAAACCTGATCTTAATATCATTCATGATTTTTATTGACCATATTACATCCAATCATTACTCAAAGAATATAATACCTCAAGCTCATGAAATCAAAACGACTTTTATCAAGCTTTCACTGTCATAAGTCAAAATTTGGGTTTTTGCATCAACACTTAAGACCTCAAATTAGGGCTTCTCCCTGGAGAACGGATTTAGCTACCTCGGCTAACAGATCCAAATATTTTACCTCTGGTTTTCTTCGTTTCGGAACGAGTTGTCATTCTCCTTGGCTTATCATCTTCAAATACGGTGAAAGACTTTGGGCCCTTC
Source organism: Picea mariana (assembly GCA_032191745.1). Taxonomy (NCBI): domain Eukaryota; kingdom Viridiplantae; phylum Streptophyta; class Pinopsida; order Pinales; family Pinaceae; genus Picea; species Picea mariana. The sequence continues at coordinate 121,180 of JASDQU010309149.1, forward strand.
TTGCTCTGTTTACTCTATTTTCTGGCAGACATATTGTTTTTCCTTGTAGGAGCCTTTCTATTTGTTGTTAGATACTCCTTCGGTTTCTTCTTCTCAGCTTTGATTTTAGAAACCTTATTTCTCGTTGATGGCTTTGCATTAGGGTTTGTAGGATCTTCATCAATTATTATGTCCTTATCTTTAATTGTAGGGTTTCACATGGCTTTGGATTTTCACATAAATTTGTTTCATGGCCTATTACTCCTTTTTCTTACCAAAATTGTATATCTATCCACATCATAATCAGAAGAACTAGAACTAGGCGACATTGTCTTTGGAATGGGTTCTTCATCTTGTATAGGGTTTGCAGGTGTCTCTATTGTTTCAAGTTCTTGAATTTCATTCGAGATCACGGGTTCGAATAACCTTTTACTCTTTTTGATAATAAAAAAATTGTGCATGAGGGAAAGGATGCCTACCTCCACCCATCGCATGAGAAAATCCTTCAGTTGGTTTCAAAATGGTTGGGGTGTCCTCAACTCGTTCATCTGAAGTCTTCATATTTATCTTCCTTTTATTCTTACTTGAATCAATAGGTGGAATTATGCTTGAAGATGCTCTTGGCGTTGGTTCAATAGCTTTATCAGTCAATTTCTAGGCAGGAGAATGAACTTCTATTTTAAACTCTGAACGAATCAAGAATTGATCCCATGTCTTTTGTCATTTATCTAGCTCTCCTTTAACTAGTATTTTGATTAACCCTTGATGATAGATACCATGGGGTGGGGTTATGGGATTTGATTGAACTTTCATGGTCATTTTATTCAAATCTCTCAAGAAGTAATATGGCAGGTTCATCCTTTTGAATCCTGACAAATGAAGGAGGAATCGTAATTGAAAAAGAAAAATAGTGGAATAACGTCCTTCACATCTGATAAAAATGTTTGAGCATCAACAACGAATCCATCCACTCATAAAATATCCAATCCCTAGGAATACCCTTGGCCGAATTGGGATCTTTGTGCTATGGTTTCAAGAATTAATTGGCATCCCCTCCTGTAATTAATTTGTTCTTGAACCACTTTTCACCATCAACAAGAAGATTACAGGCTGATGCTATTGAATCCTCTATCCTTCATAATCAAATTAGAAATCCTAACCCTCCGTCCATAAAAACATTCAGAAATGCATGAGATACACCATAATGATTGCCATATAATTTGGTACAAAACATATACCAGCCAGTCCGGTCAAATATATGTATGTTGTCCTTGTATGCCTCCATGATCTTGGGTCCTTCTGGCTCTTTTATGTTCATGTGTCCACATTCACCCATCCTTCTGTCACAACCAGAAGAATAGATTCCTTGTTGTAGGAGTGAAATATGTCTTCTATGTAGTTATATAGACGTGATTTGTTGGCTATAAGGAGTAACTCTAAATTTACCAGTTGCAATTTGAATCTTATAAAAAAAGATAAAACGCCAGATTAAGAAAATTTTATTTTGAAAAAACCCCTCTGCGTGACGTCCTAGGTAATAGGTACAAACAAATGAAAGTACTGCCACCTTTGCATGTTGTGGTATGGTTAGGTACTTGATAACCACCTAGAGTCTTTAATTATGCTAGGTAGGACAATCCACGTCTTCAAATTCCTTCCAACCATATGTGTGATGATGAAATAGGGATAAGTGGAAGTTCCTGTAGCGCCCTGTATAAACTTGTCCTTTGGAAAATTTGGAATTAAAATGACTTGAAAGTCGTTATCTAACTTAGTGATGATGAGATAAAAGCTATGACATGATGTACAACTTTTGATGAAAGGATTTAAAACTTTAAATGATGTTATAGGACAGTTCTACAAACATGTGCATAATTAATCCTATCCCCTTTTATAAGACTAAGTATTCCTCATTTCTCTCAACATAATACTATTTTGACCCCCTTAATAATATTTTGAACCCTTAATCAAACTAATGATTAGGATTTATAGCAAAATTGAAATGGAGAAAACAAGAGATGAGAGATGAGACTTGGTAGAACATAATAGGTGATAATAGTTGGAAAGGTTATTCCCATATCTTCTTTTATTATGGTTTGGATATTGAAATTAATTCAGAGGAACGTAATATTACAACCATCCAACCCCAGGGGAAATTGACAATATGGTATGTGGGTGGAACAGGATGAATATGTTTGGTGGAGAGAATTATGTTGCATATTGAAGTATTATAAATTATGAACTTTGAATCACCAAGTTCAAACATCCTGATAGTGAGGAGATTTCCATTTCTGCCAAATCAAAGATTTGATAGACCAACTTTCAGTTAGTCCCAAAATTCAGTTAATATGGTCTTTCTTCATATGGATAGATTGAAAATAGAACCAGGATTTTTTAGGAGATGTCGGTCTATTGGGATACCTATGAAAAGAGGTGAGTCACCATGAATGACTATGCCACCTTCTCAGACTCGGATATCTGATGGGCGGTCTAGCAGTTGACCAAGCTATAGTTGGATTACCAAAACATCATTCAATCATAGAAAGGGTTCCAACAGAGGGCCTCTCAAAGGTCTATTTTATGAATGAGGGTAGGGACATCAATATCAGGTTCAGTGGTGTATAGTCCATAGGGGTTCCTCAAGGATCATTTTTTTCCAGTTGCTCACATCAAGTTCAATGTTGTGTGGTCCACATGTGTTCCTCAAGGATAAATGTTTTCCAATTTCTCACACTTATATATGGGTATGGAAACAAGGCTAGGAAAGGTAGTATTACAAGTAATTTAGGCATCCATATGTAAAATTAATGGGAGGGGGCATTTATTTTATCTCATAAGAGCATGAAATAAAAGGGGAACTTTTTGTGGTCACAACACTAAGTGGTCAATTAGTTGACTGAGTGGTCCCAACTAAGTCAAATGAGGGTCAATCGGGCATAATAAAAGTGATCTATCTAAATGACTAACCATCTTTGGTGATAAAATATGACCCAATCAACCTTGTTTCGTGTAATATTGGTGATGTACTCAAGTAACTTACATGTATAAATAGATGAGCTCATGTGTTGAGTGATAAAATGAATATTGTTGTGTATTAACGTGTGATGTTGTGCCATAATTCTATAATGATGTTTCTAAACACCACAATACCCACTTGGAATCTATGTCATCTTATGTAATGCATGTTAGGATATTTAGATACTTAAGAGTCAGTT
>JASDQU010309149.1:209967-221682 GCA_032191745.1 Picea mariana
TATAGCAGTGACATCTTCCATGCTCCAGCACCAGCCATATTCCCATTGCATTGTTCATCATCATTATTGGGTAAGTGGAGTTATGTTATTTTCTAATCTTTAATAATGTAATTCCTTATTTTCTAGTAATGAATAACTTTGGAAAATTCCCTCACCATGCTCTATTTCCTTTTTCACTTTCATAACCTATGCCAAGTTTCATAAGGATATGCAACCACTTCAGTTGGGGGTGAAGCGAACCTATATTCACTACATACTCATTACCCTTATTCCATTTTACCATCTCATCATTCCATTTATGATTCACTAACATTCCTTTTCCAACGACACTTTGTTGCATTTCGATTGATACACATATTGGCATGATTCATAAAGATAAAGAAAAGGCTTTCTTATACACAATGATGCTTTATTATGCACATTGATAGCTTATTATTTCCAGTGAGTATATGGCTAAATTATTGTAGCAAGAAAATAAATAAGTGAAATGAATGTTGTTAACACGGGAACCAACATCTTTTGTATTCATGGTTGTCACACAAGAACCAACCATAAGAAAATTTCACATGTTGTTACACATATTTTACATGTTGCTACTCCTGTATTTTACATCCTCGAAAAATTCCTTGTTAAAAGGACATCATCAATCAAAGCCATAGTTTGAATCCCAAAAGTTTTTAAGAAGATCCATGCATGGTTTCATGAGGACATGCAACAAGTTGAGTTGGGGGGCATGTTGGGCCTCATAAATGTCACATTTATATCCTCTTTTTCCTTCACTATTCCTTACATTTCATCGTCCCATTAACCTTCCATCATACCATTTCCATAATGATACTTGGGTTTCTCCTTATTATTTTCCATTGTATTTATTTTTGTATAATAAGTAAAATTGTGATTAAATATTAGAAATTAACATATTTGAATTATATATCAAGGTTGGATGAGTTTGATGATGAGTGCAAGCATATCTAAAGATTTCAACAAAGTCAGATATTACCACCTAGCCTCAAATTTGAATCTCATATTCAAGCTTTGAAGATTTGAAGAATATTTGGGACAATCATTCAACCATATTCAAAGGAGAAGATCATGAAGATTTTGATAGGATATCTTATCCAAGATATGAGTGGAGGATTTGAAGAAATAAGTTGAGAGAATAGTGGATATGTAATTATGACACTCTTCAAGACTTTCATGTATATAAGAGAGTGCTCTCTCTTCATGAAGGAGTCATGTAATTCACAAGGGGATGTTATTCATAACGAGGCATGTAATTCATAATTTAGTCTTGTAATTAGGAGAAGGGGATTCTTAGCTTTGATTTGATTCTTTCATTGTTATTCTTTCATGATTTGACATTTAATTCTTGTAATATAATTTGAGATTGATTTATGTGTGAGCTCACATATGTCTTTTGTCATTCAACTCTTCACATGTTGTATTGTTGTCCTAAATTAATTTCCTGCTTTCGTAGTTAGTATTTCAATGATTTCCTAGATTAATTTCATTTCAGAAATTTAGATTAGATTACTTCTACTTCAGTCCTGCATATATAGTGTGTGTACTTCGTAAGCCTACAAACCTTGGATTGACAAATTAAATAGTTGGGAAAGTACTACAACGGAATTAAATGACAATATTTCCTTCTAACAGATTGTTGGGTTCAAGGTGACCTACCAATGATGAAAGTAGGTCCAGGGTGCATGATAAGACCATAGTATCATGTGATTCTGAGACAATCTGAGGATATGGTAGACATGCAAAGTCAAGATTTCTAAGGATTGGATGAAACAACTTGATAGACTTCCTTTGAACAAGAGCATGAGACATATGGTGAACTCCAGCAGCATAGACTCAATGATGTGACTATTAGAGGTAGGAGGCATCAATAATGTTCTCTATAGGGACTGGAAGAGTAACCAGTCGGTAGAGAAAACTTTGTAACTAAATCAGCTTCCTAAGGCCATGCTAAACCCAAAATTATGATGATGCAAGGACTCAATAACTTTGTGCTCTATTCAAAGGCGACATGACTGCTGCCAATTACAATATAGTACTCCCTTCATGCACGTATTTTTTTTTATTTTTTCATAACAAATGAATGTTATGATACAGAGGAGGGAACGAGTGTCGCAAGTAAGCAAAACTAGTTCCAGCAGTGGAACGTACCTATGCTCAATGCAGGGGAATGCATGTGGGAGATGGACACTCGAGGTGATGTTCCCTCCAGGGTATAGGGTGTCAAATTGTGAAGGATATAAACAAGGCTCTTCTTGGTTGAGGATGCAAAAACTGCTTAGGCAATGATTTATAATGCAAAGTGAGAACCGAATAAAGGCTCAACACTGCAAGTGAGGGCATGAGATGCAATCACAACTTAACGCCAAAAAATGTCCTTTTTTATGTCTTTTAGTCTACTTGGTGTGAAAAAGAGGTAAACTTGTGCCAAATAGACATCGTTTCAAATCCAATTTACAAGTGTGAAAAAGACAAGTTCACTCGGCAATATTTTCTATTTTTGATAACGAGTCGAAAAAGAGCTTAACTAAGACTCATGACCTTTCAAATCCAATTTTAACGAGTGTGAAAGGGACAAATCACTTGGAAATATTTTTTTTTTTTGATAATGAGTTGAAAAAGAGCTTAACTAAGACTCATGACCTTTCAAATCCAATTTTAACGAGTGTGAAAGGGACAAATCACTCGGCAATATTTTTGGTTTTTTAGACGAGTCAGAAAAGAGCTTAATTAAGACTCGTTTTTGGGAGTCCACAGATAATAAGGCCGCATGTGTATGAATGAGAAATGAGGTTCATCATAAATTCATGTATCGAATTATAATGGACTCCCAGTCCCAAGGAAAAAACTCGGCATGGGCACCAAATGACAAAAAGGATCTTACAAGGGTACCCATGTTTGGTAAGTCGCTACCATTTATTAACAACGCTACTTATAGCAGATAAAGGGTCATGTGTCACAATAAATGGGTTCGTACCTAAGGCATAAAAAGTGGTAGTCGAAGGATAATGTGAAATGCACGATGGAATAAATACATATCCTATATGCTATGTTATGAAAATACCTATCTGAGGAGATGAACGACCAACCATGACGTTGAAGTCCGTAAGAAAACTGAGTCAAAACTACAAAGCCAGCCTAAAACCATTCTTGAATTAGTCCATTAGGTTAAAAAATAGCATGAAACTATATAAAGTGGGTAAAAATAATTTATAAATAGTAATAAAATAAAAAAATACTGTATCATTTTGATTTTTACCCAAATAGTTCAATTTTGACCAAAACTACCTCCAGGATTCAAACGGTGATTCGAGAAATGAAATCATGAACCGTCTATATCAGGTAACTCTTCATCTCATCCTCTTCAATTTCAATGGATTACATTTTTGAATTAGGTTTCCATTTTTTAGTTTTTGAGGGCGTAAATTAGGATTTTTGGTATGCGTGGGTTTCCTTGTGTAGGTCGCGTGTACGATTAGGTATACGCCCCTATGTTAACCATAGGGAGAATGTATTGAGCCCTACACATGACTGTGCGAAAGTAAGCCACGTATATGTACGCAATTGGAAAAAAAAGGGGGTTCTTAACTCAAAAATTGATTTGTTTTTTGTAGGATGGTCTTGGAATGGAAAGAGTGAGAGCATGAGGAGGTAGATGCAGTTGTGGATCAGGATCCAGTGGCTCAAGTGGCTTTAAAAATATGTGGTTTGTATAAGTTTTGGGCTCTCAAAGGAATGAGGACCCAAGTGAGGTTGTTGGAAATGTTGGTGGGTTATTGGGATCCTGATAGCGAGAGCTTTATCCTTGATGGACAGCCATTAAAGATCGAAGTAGAGGAAATCTACTTCTTCACTGGTCTATCATGCCGAGGAAAGGTTGTGAACCTCAAGTCACATGGAGTAGGGAGTGGGATGAAGATCGAGGAGTATATTGAATCCCACTATGTAGCAGGGACTCCCATGGTGGGAAGTCAAGTCCCCATCCGGGAAATCAGTAACCTTAGTTTGAAGATCATTGTGCTCGTGCTTACCTGGATCATAGGTGTGTCCTCGTTGCATCAAGCATCGAGACCATTTATGTTTTATGCAGTTGAGTGTGTGAGACCCACTGTCTATGATTGGTGTACCTCACTGCTGACCAATATGAAAGGTTAGTTGACATAGTGCAAACAGGGGGGAGGCAAAACTTTGGGTTTGCCTCTATTATTTGCAGCTTTTTTTTCGAGCGAGTTCCAGGTCTAGGACCTAGAGTGGAGATCCTTCCTAGGGGACCATGTGATCCAGCCATGGCGTGGTGGATCGAAGTCATGAGATGACAAGGGGGAGGTAGGGTATCGACACCCTACAATGATGATTTTTTCTTCTGGTGGTGGAGACAAATCATTGCTCTAAATGACTATCCCTATGCGGGGATCAATTTCAGAGGAGACCCAAATATGTCGCTTCCACCAGGGGCTGCCTATGGTGCCATAGGTAAAACAAATTTACATATTTCATTTTTTGTATTTTTGTATTTAAGGGAACAAAAATATTTTTGGATGGTGTTTTAAATATTAACTAGATATTTGTGTAATCACATATGTGGGTCCACGAAGGCCAAAGGGATTCCTTCCACAAAGATGGAGGAACCGGGAAGATGAGGAAGTGGGAGGAGAAGCGGAGAGGGTCCTACAGAATGTGCAAGGTAACCTGTCTCATTTGACACAAAGGATTCCTATGATTCAGGTAGAGGATCTACCTGAAGCCATGCAGCGACAGGTGGTTAGTGTACCTAGAGCATGGGTATGACTCTTATGACGTCTCGCAAACATTGTGGTTTGCTATCATGATTCACATCCAGCGCCACAGGCGTAGATGTCTTGGGATATGTATATCGGTTGTATATGTATTTTGAGTGTTTTAGCCCCAATTTTTGTAATATAAACACCATATTTTTGAAATATATAAAAAGGGATCTTCGGCTTTACTTATATATTACAATGTATACATTGATTTAATGTTTTTCTTTGATTTATTAATGTGATAAATGCCAATATAAGACATATTTAGCGTAGGCATCAGATACATGATTAGAACTCCTAGGAATGTGATAATATGTAATAAAATCAAATTGTCACTCTAAAATATGTACCTGTAGGAATCGATGGAGTAAAGTAGGATCATGCACATGGTAACGGTCGTTCAACTGACATACTACTAACTGGGAATCCAGGTGAACTTCTAAAGAGTGAATACCATGTGAGATAACATCGTGAAAAATTTCTATGACGACATTATATTCTTCCACGTTATTCGTGGATGGCCCTAGGCATGCATAACCTGAAGATACCAGCAGACCCTCGGGTGAGTAAAACACCCAAGCAGTAGAAGCCAAGTTCCATGTATGACAACTGGCTCCATCTGCGAATCCTAGATAGACCAAAGACTCCGTTGACATCTTCCAACAAAGGGAAAACACGATAAGCAAGCTAAAGATAAAAGAAAAGGAAAAAGGAGATGTATATACACTAAATTTAAATTAGTATACAAAGATTCATGCCCAAGACTAGGGCTCAAGCGTAGTACATTTTCAAGTAGAGCCCATTTTTGGGCTTGGCCAAATTATTCCCTTCATAATCTTCCCACTCATAGGTTCCTTTTTCTTGGACCCGTCACACGAGGTAAGGACCGTGCCACATGGGTTTAAACTTTCTTGCCCCTAGTGGTTCTTTGGCTTGATCATACAATAGGACCAAGTCACCCTCAGCATACAATCGGAGATAGATAGACTTTTCGTACTGAACCTTAACACATTTTTTGTTTGCCTCGATAGTCGTAAAGTCATCTCAACGCTTCTCGTCCATACTCTCTAGGTGCACAAGGCGTCGCTCTAAATACGAAGTGTCAGGTAGGAGCTTGACTTCCAACTTGAGAGAAGGGATTTAACATTCAATGGGAAGGATCAACTCCACACCGTGCACTAACTGAAAAGGGGAAAAACCGGTGGTAATCTTAACTGAGGTTCGGTATGCCCAAAGCACGGGATATAGCATGATGTGCCAATTGGAGTTACTTTGACTAAAATTTTTTTTCAAAATGGTCTTGAGAGACTTTTTTACGGCCTCTACTTGTCCATTTTCCTGGCGGTAATAAGGGGATTAATGACCGTGTCAAAACCCCAGCTTAGATGCTAGTTCTACCATCATTTCATTCTGAAAGTGACTGTCATGATCAGTGACAATCTCACTCGAGATACCGAACCAGGCGATAATTTGGTTGAACATGAAGAAGGTTGTAGTATTCCCATTGGATTTTATAGTAGGCATGGCCTCGGCCCACTTAGTGAAGTATTCAATGACCACGATAATATGTCGGTGCCCCACAGCCGAAGTTGGGTTGCAATCGACAAAATCTACCCCCGACTTGGTGAAGGGACCAATGGTAATGACTGGGTGAAGAGGGGTTGGATGCGAGCGCATTTTCCAAGTGAACACCTAGCAGGGGTGACACTTCTTAACCTCTTCAATACAATCTTTAAAGATAGTGGGCTAGAAATAACCGGCTCGCAGGATATTTTGGGTTGTCACAAGCCCAGATAGGTGACCACCATAATCCCCTTTGGGGCAATCGTTTAGGACTGACTTGGATTCTTCATGAGTTAAGCAACGAAGAAAGATATTATCTATTCCTCGGTGATATAAAGTGTCGCTGATGATGGTATACTATTTGGCTTGATATCTAACACATCATTGATCATCTCGCGAGAGATGCTGAGCGAACTTCAAGGTTTGAAGATATAAAAAAATGTCTCCATACCAGGGGTCGGACGATGATACAAGGAAAATGTGTTCATCTGCAAATGAATCAACATGGATAACATCCTCTCCTAATCGTGGAAAATTAGATATTNTGCCTATGATATTCCTGGTGAGGACATATTGAAACAGATTGACATCAGCAACCACAGTAGTTTTTCAAAGAAATATATATTGATGTAAACGTTGGACTGCATGAACAGCAGCCAAAGCTAGCTTTTCAACATGAGAGTAATTAAGCTCAGGGCCAACTAGATTTCGACTAAGATAGTAGATGACGTTCTCATGGAGTTTATCATCCTCCTAAACTAGAACCATACCAATCTTCTCAGTAGACACAGCAATATACAACAAGTAATCTCTACTGGACATGGCATAAACATGATGAATCGGTGCCGAGAAGTCAAAGGTACCCATGAGGGAATAATACATTCCGACGCCGATATTCTAAGTTGTCGGCTGATAATTGTCGATCACAGGGATCGATGGTCCAAAAAATGCATTAGGACTAGAGTACACAAAGTATAAATGATCTATATTCACGATCTCCCCTTGATGAGGAAAACAAAGTATACGAAAAGCAGACGATACGACAGTGACCATAGCATAGGTCCAATTGCGACCTAGTAATAGATTATAATCGATAGGCGCATCAACTACCTCTACTTCCACCTCTACCATATTCCCAACTAACTGGACCAGAAAGGTAGGGAGAATACCATGAGGGTGGAAGGAATGACCGTCAAATGCAGTCAACATGTTCGATGAATTGGAAAGGGTCAGAGATCCGAGATCTTTCCAATAGGCCAAGGACATCACGCAGGTGGTAGCACCTTCATCAACGAATTCTCATTTGATAGTATACATGGAATACTCCACGTGGATTTGGAAAGCCACATGGTAGGGTAAGCGAGGCTTCACATACGTGACATCAAACTTGATGAGTTCCAAGCTACTAGGCTCTAGAGCTCCTAAGGCAGAGAGCAAGGTATTCCTCTGTGATTAAAATGTCCGGAGTACCTCCAAACCTGATATCGCACAAGGTGGTTGGCCCAGATCCTCAACAATAGAGTAGTTATGGGTAGCTCTAGCATTAGGGTTGTGAGTAGAGTGCTTGAGTACTCCTTTCGAAATACGGGGCGGTGGCTCTGGTTTCTCAATTTGTAGGTTCCTCTCCAGAGGGGGGGGAGGAGATTCTAAGCTGGTACTAGCTTTTGAAGAGCTATAATCTCGAGAAAGGGTGGCTACATCGATTTTTGCGTCGACCATATTGATACAAACACGGTCGCCATCTTGCGACGGTGGATTTTGACCTCCACAAGGCACATTTCCGACGTTCGAAGAGATCGAGGCTAAGTACTGATTGTGTGGGAATGGATTCATCAACACAGCGGGTGGTAGTTTTAAAATTCTCGCAGACTCCGTGAGTTTGGGGCATAAATGTGGAAGGTGGTCATCGGTACAAATTTTACAAGGAAACTTCACCTTACGTTTCTCTTTCTTTCCCTCTCCAGCGTTATCGTTTTGCTTCCCATTATTATCTTTGTCCTTGGGTTTGTTACCATTTTTCCCACCCTTACCGTTGTTTTGACCTTTCCTTTTATTCCTTTTGTTACCTGGCTATTGGTCACCATTTGGGTTTTTCGACAATTGCATAGAATGTACATTCGTCGACTGGGTGGGTTTGGAGGATCCTGACGAAGCTGACCCTCCGACAGACTTTGTTGTCGAGTCTGCATGCTTTACATTGGTGAACCCTACAATGCCATCGGCATGAGGTCCAATTTTTTTCCTAGGATTGTAATTTGACCGTGGTGCTTTTGGAAGGAGGTGATATAACATCCCAGACTGAGCATATATTAAATCTAATTGTTGGGCTCTAAAGATAGCTTCTTCCTCGTTGGAGACCCCGGAAGTAGCAACATCCTTCGAGATAGAAGGGTGAAAAGGCTTTAGAAACCATTCTAGAAGAAAGGTCGGGGGTATGGGGGTCTTAATCAACCACCTTCATCTATGCCACTCCTGGATATGATCCGAGATATGAGTGGCGGTGTCCTGGCGTAAAGTCAACAAAATTTTGAGGCCAGCATCATAACGAATGGGCAACTAAAAGTGGTTAAGAAAGTCCACTACCAACTGATTAAATGATCGATATGTTCCCCTGGGTATCTCAATATACCATTGCAAAGCAACTCCAATGAGAGTGCATTGAAACAGTCGTAATCTAATGGAAACATGGTTCAGGGAATTCGATGAGCACTAAAGGTGAAAGGTAGTAATGTGTTCACCAGGGTCCTCTCCATTCTTACCCTCAAACTTTGGAATGTCTGAAGGAAGTTTGGTGGGGACAGGGGGCCATGAGGGATCATGAATTACTGGTTCGTTCATTAATTTAGCCAAGTCTGGAAGATTGAGCATGGCTAGAAAAGGGAGACGAGGTTGTGGCATCTGGCCCCATCCTCCCGCGAAAGTGATCTGAAATTTAACTTGATATAAAATTCAAGATCTTTAACCATTAATTGCATGTGAAGTTTTAACTGTTAACCATCTTTGTAATGCAAAATTAAAGAACATCCATCAAGCACATGAGCACATAAACATGTAAGCAAACCATCTATGAACAAGAATTGGTAACGGAGTTCACCAGACCCCCTGGCTACGAATCCGGGCCACTTTCCAAATGGGAAGGCCAATAGATTAAGTATTCAAATGCTTACAAAGTAACTTCTGATTTCTGTCTGTCATATACAGTAACAGACTTCAACAAAAACTGCAAGATGAAATTCTGGGACTTTTAAGTATGAACATGGATACCTTTCGGTGTATCTGAAAGATTCTGTGAGCACTTTTCTGTCTGGATGCATGAATGTAAAAACTGAAGCTGGATCTGGAATCCTTATGAAAAACTGAGACTTTTGAGTATAAACTTGATATATTTCAGAAACTGGACTCAGAATGCCCTTCTTGGCACAATTCCCAAAATCTACCTCTGATTTGTATAGTCTATATGGCCTCGAGATGCATGCAAACTAAGAACCACCTCGATCTATGTGAAAAACCACCTCGATCTATGTGCAAATTCACTTCGGTCACTGTGCAGCACCACCTCGATCTGCGTGCCTACCTTTGTCTGCATCCAAACTCCCACACATCGGGATTCATGCCCATGCCTCATTTAAATAAGAAAACAATGGTATAAATAGGTGCGAGTTATGGGCCACGCGCCCTCCAAAATCCCCCAAATCTCAACACTTTTTAAGATTACCTTGCCACTTCTTTCCACGTCCCATGGCGGTGGCGCAATGGTAGCTATGGTGGTTATGGGGGCGGAAGTCCCAGGGTCAAACCTACGGGCTTCTCCTCCCACCACATATGCATATAGTTTCATATATATGGATGGTGTGTTTTATATGGTATGGTTTTGATATAACTTATGGTTTGGTATATGATATAGTTGGCGTGTATCACATGTGGTTTTGATATAACATATGGTTTATTATATGATATAGTTGGCGGGTATCACATATGGTTTTGATATAACATATGGTTTACTATATGGTTATATTATATGGTTATGTTATATGGAATTTGGATATATAACATTTAAATATCAAGTAGGGCCTCGGTGTTGGCAAGGTTGAGGGATATTCCCTTGACCACCCCTTTTTACCCAACCATGGGGTCATGGTGGCCTTTTCACAAGGTCTTGGGTTCAATTCCCATAGCCCCAAATTACATTTCTTAACCATTTCTAACCATCTTTGACGAAACTTCCACTGCTGATATCTTTGTCATCTGGAGGTCGTTTTTCCCGAAATGAATGTCACCGGAAAGCTGATAATGAGATCTTCCCCTTTGTAAGATTTAATTTTCATTTTGAATACTTTAACTCTATCGAATTTTGAGATGATCCACCTAGATCAAACCTTCCCACTAGAAAGATTTTTGGCCACAAAAAGTATGAAATCATTCAGAAAATAAGTGAGGACATGTTTGTCTCACTTGTCCTGTATCACCTATCCATTCTTCCTGGAACCTGTACATCTAACTCAGAAATACAACAATCAACACTGCACTGACATTGTTAAGTACATTAATCACATTCTTAATCACATCTTCATTCAACATTGTTAGACCCAACCACATACTGTTGATGAGTAATAAGTTGAATATAAACATTGAACATGTGAAAGAGATTGTACCCGAACCATGTTGACTTTTAACCATAGAAACACTATCAACCAAAACAGGTTCATTGTAGTGAAATGACACTTCCTTTTCATGCTTAGGATTCTTCTCTTCCCTACATTGTATAGACATAAGTGCCAAATTTCGACTTGCATTAACAACCCTTTTTAATTGTTGTGTAGTGCCCAATGATTTGTCGTTTTTGAATTAATGTGAATGCACTATGTACTCAATTCCTTCTTTAAACAAGTGATACTGATTATGTTCTCGATAGAATATCGCTTTTCGATCATATAAGTATGGACTACCCAACACAATTCCACAGATATCTAGTGGAACCACATCAAATTCAACCTCATCTACAAACTTAGATGTAATTGCAAACTTTAGATCACATTGTTGTGTTACTTGTAATATTTTATCTTTGCATACCCAACCTAATGGATAATGTTTCTTGTGTGTTTTCATTGTTAATCCCAATTGCTTACCTACTTCTTCTGAAATAAGATTAACTTGAGATCCACTATCTATGAGTGTGTTGACCTTTGTTTGTTTTGTAATCACTATTATATGAAACAATGCATTCATCTTTCTATCCTTAGAATTGTCATCATCTTTATAAGTAGAAGCACATGAAGAACCAATGTTAGAATCATTATCAACAATAGATTTACCTTTCACACCTACGATTTTTATCTTTTTTTCATCCTTA
>JASDQU010309150.1:0-11688 GCA_032191745.1 Picea mariana
TCATTAAAAAACTATGCAAACAATCTAAGCTAAAAATCACTTCTTACCATTTGCAAGTCCCTGACAATGACGCCAAAATGTTGTGCTACTTATATGATTAGTATAATGCACTCATTAATTATCAATCCAGGATTCGTAATCAATAGAGTTACAAGACACCAGTAAGAAATGTAATTCTAATGTCAGGAGCATAGAACTATTCTAAATTATGCATGCTGGAAACAAAGCAAGCTAGCAAACCGAAACACACTTTGGTTGTCTTTCATAGAGAGGCTATCTACTCCATTATGGCACATGAAAGTATGAGATGGAGTTCTTTTGATAGATCAAATCTACTATCTGAACCAAAAAGTTAACTATGCAATCACACTTCTGAAAGGGAAATCACACATCAATCATCAAGACATAGCATGGGTAGTTCAATAGTCAATATACTGAGTATGCTGTGGTTCACAATGTGCTGTTGTGAACTTCACTTGTTCTCCTTCAAATATGTCTGACTACTGCTGCCAACATTCACATNCTTAAACATTTTATCCTCCTCCCTCAAGCAGCCTTTAAAATCATTAAAAAACTATGCAAACAATCTAAGCTAAAAATCACTTCTTACCATTTGCAAGTCCCTGACAATGACGCCAAAATGTTGTGCTACTTATATGATTAGTATAATGCACTCATTAATTATCAATCCAGGATTCGTAATCAACAGAGTTACAAGACACCAGTAAGAAATGTAATTCTAATGTCAGGAGCATAGAACTATTCTAAATTATGCATGCTGGAAACAAAGAAAGCTAGCAAACCGAAACACACTTTGGTTGTCTTTCATAGAGAGGCTATCTACTCCATTATGGCACATGCAAGTATGAGATGGAGTTATTTTGATAGATCAAATCTACTATCTGAACCAAAAAGTTAACTATGCAATCACACTTTTGAAAGGGAAATCACACATCAATCATCAAGACATAGCATGGGTAGTTCAATAGTCAATATACTGAGTATGCTGTGGTTCACAATGTGCTGTTGTGAACTTCACTTGTTCTCCTTCAAATATGTCTGACTACTGCTGCCAACATTCACATCCATGAAACAAAATCAAATCCATAAAACAGAGAGAGCATATGCAAAACAGAGTAATAAAGATCTCTAAACAATCATATAATCGAAACTCTAAATTGAACTATATTGCTATCATCTGAAAGGATCAAAGCTTCAACTAGTCTAACATCTATACTATTGAAATCAACTACTAAAACTAATCTATAAGGATGCTGACCTTTGTTGGGCGGTGGGCCCTTGCCACTTCAACAGGTCAACGACTAGAGTCTACAGTAAACTTGCTTTCAATCCATACATTACTCTTACTCAAACTTCAAAACATAGAATCAAACTATGCTAACAACTCAACTCACATTCATTCATAAACGATCAAGACATGGAGATAAATAGCGTTCTTCTATTAAACTTCAACTCAGAATATGGTCTACAATATGTAACACTGCTTCATTTGCTGTGTTATGCTAATTCTCTACTACCTCCACCATCCTTGCCATGACTATTTAAACAGTCTTAGTCGTGAAACACAAGGAGGTGAAATCTTTAGCAGATCAGTCAATTGGAAAATTTATATATTTGGTTACATTTTTTAAGCTTCATCCTCATGACATGAAGTGTATGAGGATGAAGCAAAAACAAACTAGCTTAACATAGCCTTGCTATAGCTTTGATGATTCAACAAACATCCAACAATTATCTTGGTTACGATCTGGAGCTACACTTGTTATAGTCTGCTTCTTGTATCGGTACCGGATCGTGACAGGTGAGATTCGGTAAATGGTACTGGATCCGAACAGTACGCAAGTGGTTGGTACCTGACTAGAACAGTCTGCGTCCGTTGGTACCATATTGCGACAGTGAATAGTTCGATACCAGATCTAAATGGAAGGTGCACTTGGTACCGGATTCAGACAATGATAATCTGGTGCATAAGTACCGAATGGTTGAGTTGACACAAAAATGCTAGACTCATATAGAGGTCAAAGGTTACACGTGGCAATTTAAAACATTAGTACATGAAACATTTAGTCTCCTAGCTCAATAAACCACAAAATGCACGAATTCAATTATACTTTACCTTATGACCTCATCAATGGCTAATGGTAGTGTTCTTTGTCATTTATCCAAGCTTAGGTAGGCCAAAAAGGTATAAATGAGGAGTATGATAGGGTAGTGGGGATGTCAATTTAGAGGCTCAACAAGGATATCATGGAAGAAGGTGATGGGACAAATCAAATGATCCAAAATTTGTTTGCTCAGTTGGATGAGGATGGGGACAATGATGGTATTTATGATGGACCTCTATTAGAAAAGGAAAATAAACGACTTTATAAAGGCTCAAGAGAAAATCTTCTCTCCGCTACATTGTTGCTGGTGAACTTAAAGGTTATGAATAATTTGTCAAACACTTGTATGACACATATCCCAAGGTATGCAATATATTTCATCTCATATACATAAATGTTGACTTTTATGTATTTTTTCTAGTGTTAATTAATGTGTAAAATAAGAATGCAATATTTACGATTAATATTCTTTACATTAACTAGTAATTATTTGTTATGTTGTAGATTGTTAGGTGAATTTTTTTTACCATCGTCAAATATTTTACCTTTCACATAGTGATATTTGCTTGCCATTATGAAAGACATTGGAATGGAGTATCGAACTATAGATGCATGTCCCAATGATCATATTATATATTATGGATAATATGCATAAAAAATAGAATGCCCACAATGTCTTATCAGTGGATATTGAACCAATAAAGTAACAAAAAAGGTGCCTCGAAAGATTCTTTGTCGTATTCCCATAATTCCACGTTCGCAGCTATTGTTCAGGTGTGAAAGCATAGCACAATTTATGGATTATCATGCACAGAACATAAGTGGAGATGATGTTCTTCAAATTCCTACAGATGGTTATGCATTTAGGGAAATTGAGGAAAAATGGGTAGATTTCAAGGATGAACCTCGTAATGTTAGGTTTTCATTGACAACTGACGATGTTAATACATTCAAAGATATTAGGTCTATTTACTCAGTGTGGCCTATTTTTGTTATCAACAATAACATTCCTCCTTGGATGTCAATAAAGAGGGAGCACATAATGTTGACAATGATTGTTCCAGGTTTTTGTTTACATTAATTTTTTTGAATGTAACATTTTCATTTGTTTTGTTTTTTGAATAATATCTTTTGTTTATTTATTTACTTATATATACATATCATGGTAGTAATTATGTGTAATTTCAAACAATTAGGTAAGTACCAAGTTAAGGATATGAATGTATATATCGAGCCTCTTATCGACGAGCTACTAAAGTTATGGGCCAACATCACTATGTATGACATCTGTAAACCAATCAGGGAGAAGAAATTTCAATTTCGTAAAATACTTGTATGGAAAATTCATGATGCCCCAAGAATAACACATTTTTGTGGTATGTAGCATTATGTTTCACTGTAATACTATATATATTTTTAAAGATATCATGCATGTTTTTTAAATAATCCCATCGTATAATTGACATTAATCCATCTGACGTTGCAGGTCTTCAAACAAAGGGTAAATTTCCATGTCCATTTTGTGGTCCTAAGATGAAGTATCATCATTCAAAAAGTTTAGGAAAGGTGGTGTTTAATGAGTATAGGCACCTCCTCCCTAAGAACCATAGATATCGTACTACTGGAAAAAATCTTTTCAATGGGAAAAAATAGACTGGATTAAAACCACAAAGAATGACACCTCACATATGGAGGTTGAAATATAATAGGAATCATCAAGGTACGCAATTTATTTATTTATGTATTGTATATGTAATGTTTAGAATTTTTATTTTAATAATTATTGAATTTATTTTACCGTATTTTAATTGTTGTGATTTCTTTTATGCTTCATGATGAAGGCCACCATCATGAAGGTGCTAATAATGGGATTCCTCGAGGAATGAAATTTTATCCCACTCAATTCATGATGTTTCCCTACAACGAGGAGGTAAAAATAGTTCATTTGTTTGATACAGTGCATATTGGGAAGAATGTGACATAAATGTTATGGAAAATCATAGATGGTAGGAAGGATAAAGAAAAAATTGTCAAAATTTGTACTGACATTCAGGGAGCCAATCATGCAATGCGAAGTGTGATCCGATCAAATAGCGATGTAGAACAAAATAATTACCTTCCATGGTTATTAACAGAGCAACAAAGCAACGATGTAAAAGAGGTCATTCATAGAATTAAATTTCCCACAAGTTTTTTTTCAAACATAGATAATATCTTAAAGAAGAAAGGTGANGTTGTGATTTCTTTTATGCTTCGTGATGAAGGCCACCATCATGAAGGTGCTAATAATGGGATTCCTCGAGGAATGAAATTTTATCCCACTCAATTCATGATGTTTCCCTACAACGAGGAGCTAAAAATAGTTCATTTGTTTGATACAGTGCATATTGGGAAGAATGTGACATAAATGTTATGGCAAATCATAGATGGTAGGAAGGATAAAGAAAAAATTGTCAAAATTTGTACTGACATTCAGGGAGCCAATCATGCAATGCGAAGTGTGATCCGATCAAATAGCGATGTAGAACAAAATAATTACCTTCCATGGTTATTAACAGAGCAACAAAGAAACGATGTAAAAGAGGTCATTCATAGAATTAAATTTCCCACAAGTTTTTTTTCAAACATAGATAATATCTTAAAGAAGAAAGGTGAATTTGGTGGGGTAAAAACACATGATTGGCATACCTTCATTAAGGTAATAAATTTTATATACATATTTATATATTGACCATATACATATTTTAAGATTTTTTTTCTACTTTGGTCGAAACAAATAATGATTCATTTTTTTTGATACAATATGTTCTACTTCTCTCTCCCAAACRACTTTGACAACAACGTCAAACACGTTATATATGATCTTGGCAAATACATGAGGTAAGTAGATGCGATTTATAATATGAAAAAWTTTCTTTCAATTTGTTGTTGTACTTAATGACATGTGTTTTACTTGTAATGTAATATATTATATTATGTTAAAATGTTGAAACATGTTATTTTTTTGTGTCATGATCTATAGATGGTTATCATTGAAATAAATCCATGAAGATGATATAAAGTATTGGAAGAGAGAAATTCCTCGGCTAATGTGTGAAATGAAAAAGTATCTACCTCCAACATTTTTCAATGCACAAGAACACTACCTCATACACCAAGTTGAGGAGATTGAAATGTGTGGACCTGTACACACAAGGTCAATGTGGATGGTGGAGAGGCACTTGAAATCATTGAAGGCTTTGGTTAGAMAAATAGCACGTCCTGAGGGTTCTATGGTGGAGGGATATATGACATATCAAACCATGGTGTATATTAGTCAATATCTTCCTAAATTAGCAGCGCCAACTATGCATGCAGTGRATCGCATTTGGGATGTGAACTCCATCAAAAAATTTGAAGTTCATGAGCACCTGTTGGGGAAAGGTAGAATGAAAAAGATGAGAGGTAACATATTAATAATTGTAGAGATTTATATTAATACATATAAATTTWTATTTTTTGTGTATATGATCATAGTCATTAATATATCAATATCTATTATTTCATCAATTATTAATATTTACCATGRTTATAACTAGTATTTAATATTGGTGAATTATGATTTTTTGATTCAGTTGCTCAAGATTGGGATGCACTGCATTTATACATTGTAAACAATCTTGTTTGGATGAATGTATGGATTGAAAGATGTAAACAACATCATGGCGGTAGGTTATCATGGTAACAACTATATGGATTGGTTAGAGAAGCTCATCGTAGCAGTGATGCCAATGTTATGCAGAGGGAAATTGATTTAGCATATGGTTTGAAAGATGGACAAACAAACAAATTCACCCATTTTATTAAGTTATTTTATATTATATTAATGTGACTGTAGGTGTGTCTTTTTCACAGATACTTTCCAAGTTATATAAATATGTTTATTAATTGAAAGTTCATCTTTTACATGTCTGGCATATTGTAGTTGAAACACCACAAAGATATGTGGTGCAATGGCTATAATTTTCGCATCAAATAGTTGGATGAAACCAGGAAAATTTTTGATAGTGGGATAACTGTAGTATTCCATGTCACTAATGTTTCCTCTAGGAGTGACAGACATCCCTGAGAATCTGAAAATAGATAATATGGGTATTTTAATGATATACTTGAGTGTGACATTAATTCCTTCAAATTAGTTCTATTCGATGTCAAATGGTATAGGTTACAAATGCATGAACATGATGAGGAAATAATTGTTATTTAGCATGCCAACAGATTTACGATGATTAAAAAAATGGTTTGTGAAAGAGGACATGATAACTATGTTTTCACAATCCAATGTGAACAAGTCTTTTACTCAAAGGTTCCAGGTTCTAGGGATTGGTCATTTGTTGTTAGATATGATCTAGGAGGAAGGCTAGTTAAGTATAATCATGTACAAGAAGAAGATGATATTGAAGAAGAAGATGATGTGCCTGATCAGACAGATCCAGAAGATCATGGGTCGACAGACAAAGAAGACGGAGAAGATGAACTAGGCATAGGAGACATTAATGTAGTTCTTGATGATGATGTTGATGAAAATATTCTTGAAAATGACATTGATGATGATGATGATGATATCGTCAATCCTTTCAACACCGTTTCTAAATCAGATGATGATACATATGTCAATTTTGATGAAGAAGAAGATTTATAAGAATAATGATACAGATGTTGAGTTGCATCAGGTACATAACTATATATTTTAATTTGTATGAATTATTCTCTTAAAATTATTTACTTATGTCATGGGTTAATTACATGTTTTAAAGTTTTATGTGACTTTTTTTATATCCTTTATTATTACCTGTTGTTTAATTATTATGTGAAACCTGAAAATAATGGCCATACTAGCTGAGTACATGGTAAACTAAAAATATCATTTACAAACACATAATTTCATTTACCTTCATTAATTTTTGTTTTGGTAGTTTCTATGCATGAATCTTACTATGTTGCTTTCGATTATTTTCTAATTTATAGATTGGGTATTGGGGAATTGGGAGTGATGCGAGGGGGAGGGGAGGGGCCATATGAGTTTCCACCTTCACATGGTTGGCCTTGTTCATTAGAGGATAAATTATTCTTGAAACCAAGAGAAGCTCATTCATTTTTATACCATCATGATCGTAGATGTCATCATTGTTGCAATAGTATTGCATCAACGAAGTTTCGATGAACATGTTTGTCGTTTCTATAGCATCTTCGTTGAAACTATTTGAAAACATGGGAATTTGTCCCATGAGTTATGTGGAAAGAAGAAGGTGTTAGATGAGATTTCGTATTTAAATAATGATTACATACTAAAATATATCTAAAATATTGTACCAAAAAAGTACTTGGATGAGAGAAAAATACAAAGACAACAAATAACTGATGATCAAGTGCTTATGCAATTTAACAAGTTCATGTTTATCAATGTTATTGCATGCCCTTGCAGTACTATAATATGCAGAAACTTGCATTTCCAAACTCAAATATGACTCACACACCCACTCTATATATCCAATCTCGACCTCGTTTCGTTTGAACTTTCTCGAACTAATGTCGTGCATGGAACTCCCAACAATATACCCATCATCATGGTCATGCTCTTTATTTTCATCACCTATGTTGTAAAAAACCAACATCATGCCAATTAGGACCATTTGTTTGGTGGCAAGAAGAAGGATCTATAGGGAATTTCATATTTAAATAATGATTTCGTACTAATAGCCTTTAATTTATGGAGCAAAGAAGTACTTATATTAGAGAAAAAAACAAAGACAAGAAATCACTGATGAAGCTTGTGCAATTTATATAAACTAGTACTTGTTTATCGATGTTATTACATGTCATTGCAGTAATATATGTGGGAATGCGTGTCTCAAATGAATTTTAAAAGGAACAACGAAAAGACATTGTACTAGGACTAGACATGGGCAACAGTGACCTGTGAATGGGGCCAACGTTGAAATTATTTCAAGTTGTTTCTGTATGCACTGAAATTTGACATGGATAGACTATTCACATGCCTTAATGATATGGGAGGGTTTTTGGACTCAAATTTGACTCACATACCCACTTGTTTCCATCATCAATTCATCATGTAAACCATAAACCCTATTTTTCTTTCAAAGTACACAAATTGGTTGACACAAGTTTTAAGTTTGCATAAACCTTTATTCATTTCTCTTTCAGGTTCTTATACATTGTATATACAATGTATGTGTGTCATATTTGTGATGAAAAATCCCTCCTTTCATTCATTGTTTAATAAACACCATAAAAATATGCATGTCAAGATGGTTTTGTATCAATGTCTCTAAGTATTGCATGAGGCATCCCTTCAAGAAGGGGTTATGGGTCTAGTAAACAAGGGCACACACCCCAAGAGGGTGACTAGGCCTACCTAGTCATATAAAAAATATAATAAAGAGGGTGATTATCTAGAAATGACCACATGTGAAGATTACCGTGTTTGCAACACCCCCCTAATGTTAGCATGGTGACATGAAGGTTGATAAAGTACAAGGGTGGGCATACCCACCTCAATAGAGATACAACATTAGTGGAGAATATAAAGGAGAGTGGGTATGAGATGACCCAACTCAAATACAAACATGGATGGGTATATGCAGACTCGATCATCATCATAACATTGCTTAATCCTAGTGGAAATGCCACCATTGAACTGCTTATCATCAAGAGACACATGATACTAATATGGATGTCTGATAAGGAAGTGTTGAAAAGAGGTGTAAGTACACGATATAAGTGAATGGACACCCCCAAATCAATGTAAATTCAGTGATAGTTTGAAGAAATCAGAGTGGCTTTGTGATGATCCAACTCAATACAAAAGTGGACCTAACAACTTGAAAGAATGTTGCCACCAAACTACTCATCCATAGGATAAAATTGTCATTGACTTGCTCATCCAATGGAGGAGGGAAATAAGACATAACCTTGTGATATTGTGCACCCATTAGAAGAGTAGTAATATTAAATTGCTCATTTGGTGAAGGAGTACTAGAAGAAAAAACCGGAATAGAAATGGAGAATATAGTCATTGATATGATCAACTGTTGGAAAACACTGTCACTGACTTGCTCATCCAATGGAGGAGGCTGGGAAGACATATTATTTCCATACTGCATATTACTATGAAGCTGGTACTACTGAATTGCACATTTGAATACATGACTAAAGAGATAACCTGTATAGGAATGATGAATGCAATGATTGATTGACTCATTTGCTAGAAGCAACTGTCATTGACCTGTGCATCCAATGGAGGGTGGGAAGGTATATCTCTGGCATATTGTGTATTTACTGGGATAGTGGTATTGAACTATCCATCTGAAGAGGTGTTTGAGAAACATCCTATAATAGAGAGGATATAAGAGTACCGACCTTAAATAAGATCATTTATAATTGAAGTGAGAGTAAGAAGATCCAAATCCATATATCCAAAAGATCTTGAATACAACCAAGCATGCTCAAATACAATAGGTGTGTGGGTTTATGGATAACCAATATAGGTGCACTTGAGAGAGAGAAGCTTAGAAGGAAGCTCAAATATAAGATGAAAGTGGGTTTATACATATCCAACTCATCACAAAGAGTGGTCATGTCCAAAATATAGAATATAGGTGATTGAAATACAAGTGAGAGTTGGTGTGTGGATAACCAACTCAAGAAGATGGTCCACTGTATTCAAAATAAACAAGTGAGAAGGTTAATGAATACTCATCTCAACATAGCGTTGGCCCTATGCACATCCTCTGTGAATATGGAGATGAGGCTATGAAGAGAAATCATTAGATATCACTTTCCCCTTGTATTGTTGAATGTAGGCATTTGAAGATAGGACATCCCTATAACACCATGTTACCAAAACCAATATTGGGCAAAGTGGTCTTTGGTGGATATTTCAAAGGAGCCATTGAATTGTGTTGTATATAAGATGTCCTATAAGGACAAATATCACCACACAATCAAACTAATCCATTAAAATAAGTTGAGAATCCTCTATGGAATCATTAGTAAAGTAGTYYGGGGTAGATTCTGTGGACCCAAGAGTGTACATTACATCAAAGGAGTTGAGAGGGGTCTCTCTTAACAAAAAAATGGCTAGAGGTTTCTTAGAGTCACAATGAATCACCGTTGGATGCTAAGTAGGCCTTGTTCACCAACTGCAATATCCAACATAAAAGTACTAATCCCTGGAACATGAAGAAATATCCAAATAAGGTGGAGTCAATACCAAGAGTATCATCCTCTGAGTTTGGTACAACCTGATTTGCAAAATCTCTATGAGGACCTCAAGAAAACTAGCTAAGCACAAGGAGAAAAAATCCAAGCATAAAAAAGGTTGAATAMATAAGAGGAAGTTCGTACCCACTTTGGTACCATGTTGAGGCAATAAGAGAATGTGAAGGATCRAATGGAATCACCAACAAAACCTAAATTGATATGAACCATAAGAGAAGAGAAGATGAACCACAAACAAGAGAAACACAAGATATGATGCTTGTGGGCTAAGTAATCAATCACTATGATCAATATGATAGGATGATACAAATGGCATMTTGGGTGGTGTATTTATACACAACTAAAGTGAGGTGTCCCTTCAATAGGGGGTTATGSCCCCCCATAACAAGGGCATACATCCAAAGAGAGGGACTAGGCTGATATAGTCAAATATATAAAAAAATTATTAGCAATAAATGACTACATGTGAAGATTACCATCACTCCAAAAACTTGAACCTCCTCATTTACAAAAATAAATTGTTGCATTGTTGCACTTTTAGTTAATTTTTTCCACCCTTGCAGTACCTACACCTCCTTGTACTCGTGCAACACTAATATTATTCAAGGAGATCAACTGGACAATGTATTGAACCAAACTAGCTATTGTATTAAGTCATAATTACTAAATAAACAAAAATTCACAAGGAATACCATATATTCATTGATCATGGATATTTAAATATGATTATTTAAATCTTCACACACCAAGGTTTTGACTAATATATCTAAAAATTGACCACCGATATTGTTATTAAATGGTCAAGAGACCACAAAGACTTTCATTAAATGATTAAGAGACCATGAAGACTATTTCATTAAATGATCAAGAATCTATTTTTTTCTTCGTTTCTTAGGGCTACTATTTCCTACACCATTCAATTATTTTGAAAACATCCCTTTGGTTAATGACATGACACAAGGGAGGGTTGGGCCTCATTATAAGGTTGGTGGTTGTGAAATTAAAATGATCAAATAAACTAATTATAAAAAAAGGGTTCAATGTCAAGTTTGGAAACCCTTCTAAAACACAAGATTGATGGCCCACCATAGTTTACCTATTTGCTTCTAAGATCATTTTACAAAAGGAATCAATGGTCCACCATTTGTTTCCTATTTTCCTTTCATATCATTTCCTATTGTTTTCCTATTTGCCTCACTTCATAATAATTTAATTTAGATGTTCCATTTCTTGTTGAAGCTGCTCAATTTAGTTTGTAGAAAACTTGATCAATTGTAAGCGA
>JASDQU010309150.1:32979-43919 GCA_032191745.1 Picea mariana
TTTTGTTGAATTGATTTACTTATCATGATGCATTTGAATTGATATCTTTGGAGAGTGTATTCATTGTCTTTGCAGGACCCAGTTGGTGGACAATTTTGGAAGAACAAGCCTAGCTTGGGCTTTTTTGGGGCTTGAAGCCCACAGGTTGGATACCATGGCCCACACACCAGACAATGATGACATATTTTGGAGGCCACAAAGACACCTTGAAGGACCTCACCTATTCCCCTACTATCCCAACAATTTACCTTTGGAGGCCAAAATGTCACATTTGGAAGGCTTGACGTCTTATGGGGCCAGGGTTTGGGGTGGTGGTGTTGATTGACTTGACACTTGGCATGTTTTCATGGAAGAAGGCATGGATTGAAATAAGAAACCCTAACACGTGAGAGGGAGGCCCTAGAAGGCCCAACGACTTCCATCTTCCACTCCAACAACTTGCAAAAGGGTGCGAAAACGCCATCCCTTAGAGGGATGATGTCACATTAGGGTTTTCTTTTGTGCAAATTTTGAATTAAAGTCAAAATAATTTTGTAAAGGGGAAAAATAAGGGTTGTTGACCCCTTAATTTTTGGTTTACCCTAAAATTAAGTGGACAAACACTTTTAGGAGGATTTGTATAAATAAGGATCCCTTCTATTTCATTTTCATCATAACTCTCCCATATTGGAGAGGATACTTGGTTGGAATTTGCGCCCTACCTAGGAAATTTTGTCTATATCTCTTGATACTATATCTTTATGTGGTTTTCTTTGGCTATTGGATGAAGAAGTAAGGCACTATCTTTCTTGGAGGTTATTTCTTGTTTTCATGGTGGATTTTCTTGGTTAAAAGAACTTTATCTTGTTAATGCTTGGAGTAGGTAAGGAATCTTTCATGTTATTTCTTCTTTTCTTGGTCACAAGGTTGATTTGATAATATTTTGGGGAGTATAAGGGCATACAACCCCACTAATCCCATCATATTTGTCTTGCAATAATTTGTTGCATAAAGGAATACTAGGAGGAGTAAAAGGGTTTACACTCTCCTAGGGTTTTCCTTAGCTAGTCTTGCTTGCCTTGTGGAGTAAAAGGAATTACACCCCCAAGGAAGTAGCACAACTAGATTTTTAATTTTTAAAGAATCCATAACCCAATAGTTAAAGGCACTAATATCTTGCATTGGAGAAATAAAATCATTGCATTGGGATATGTAGAATTACGATATATTGAAATTGTTTAAGTTGGAATATTTTCTACATGCTTAAGGTTTTTCAAGGCCACTAGGGCATTTTGTTTCTCCAAATATTTATTGCTGCTATAAMAAATTTAAGCTACAACCATTAGGTCTGCAACAAATCACTTCATACTTTCTAAATTTGCTCATGTTCTAACCGTCAATTTTTCCTAGAAAGATGCCAAGTTAATCTACTAGTTATTGTGCTTCTTTTGGGTGGTTTACTTACTAGTTTTGGTGGTTGGAATTTTCTGTACTAACTCCTATTTTATATAGCCATAAGGATGCAGAAATATCTCTACAATACTTATATCAAACATCTTTTAATTGTTGCTAAAGTCTTGTGCTATCATACTTGACTTTCACTAGTAATTGCTAGTTGGTCTCTTGCATATTTACTTGGACTTTTAGTGACTTGTTTAGTAGCTAATCCATTTACTTCATTTCTGATTTATATAATTATACACTGCTTCTTATTGGGAAAACAAGCTTCACTTTCTTGTCCATTGGATTGCTTTGTTTGTATCTTGTCTTTTCTTGCCTCTCGAGCATGTATAATCATCTTCTACAGGTACTCAAGCCTTTGGAAACCATTGATCACTTCCGAGATTCCTTTCCAAGCCATATTCCACTCAGTAACTTGAGATATAGTGGCATCACTTTCATAATCTCCCTTTTCATCTCATTTCCCCTAAGGGTCACCCAAGACTCCTCACTTGTATTGGATTTTTTCTTCACTAAAGCGAGGGGAGTGTTTATCTAAGGTGAAAATGGGTAAAATATCCCACCGTTATTGCCATTTTGTGGATTGGTTTAGGATTTTCCCAATCTACAATTTGTGCAATAACAAGACCCATACCCATATTTACTAGGCATCTATAATTACTCTATTATAGATCTTAAGAAGGAACTCATGACTTTTGAAGTCGATGGTATGAAAGTAACCCAACCACTAGATCCATACCGAGGTCCCTGCTATACAGATCTGATAGAGGGGAATATGGAAGAGGATGCCTTGGATCATCTATATACTATGACTGCAGGACATCGAGAAGAATATATTAACTCGACTGTAGATGGCTTGGTAAGTTGGAAAATTATTCAATCTGTAGGTGAAGATTCAGAGGTAGTGTTTGAAAACTGGCAGCAGGGAAGATACAATATTTTTTCATGATGTTGTGTGACTATTAGAGCATCGAGGTGGATTGGATTTGATGTTAGAGAACACCATGTGTATGACGATACTTCCGATTTAGCCAGTTTTCTTGTTGAAGTAGAGAATAAAGTTGCACTAGAAAAAAAACTTCATGTATTGGATGTTGTGTTATGACCCTCTTAAGCTATATGGTGGGCCACTCATAAGGGTACTTTATCTTCCTGGGATGAAGCAAATCATGCCATCCAACATCGCTTTATTCCTTCTTCACAAATCACTTTTCTAAATCTCGAACACTCATATTTGGAATTATATTATGGGCTTTCAGATCCGAGGGAGCATGTTGTGCACTGTATTCATGTATGGGAAGTTGCACAACTACCTTTTCAATTGTGGGTGCATTGGTTTATTCATTCATTGGGATAGATTTCAACTATTTGGTATATACATGAGGAACATCGACGCCAAATAGCTTGCTGGGAAACCCTTCAATGACAGTTATGTCAAGACTTCTTATTCTCATGTAAGTCCCCTGAAATCACTTTAGCTTTGCAATAGATTAAGAAAATGCATTTTGCTGATGAAGTTAAGCCTATACATCTTCCTAGTATCTATCCTGAACACAAGTACCTCATTTATCATAGTCCTTACCCAGATCCTACTCGACTACCTACGATCTATCTTACATTCGAGAGAGACCCATAAGATCTCGATGACCTTGACAAACTTAGGCATATGACATTTCAGGAATTTGAAGGGTCTAGGGGGCTTAAATATACTATCCCAATTGATGTACATAGTTCCTATATCAAACCCTTGAAGTCGTGGAAAGTTAATATAGGAACTCATTAGCACCCTAAGCTAACATCCATTGGAGACTATTGGTATGAATATACAACGACAAAGATACAAGCTCCGTTGCGGGAGTATGAGGATCGGTTTCCACAACTTTTTTTAGAATTAAAAAATATTAAGGGAGATTTAGGGGAGATGAGGATATAGTTAAATCCTGAATCAAGACCAGTCAAGAATAGGCCATATCATCTAAATTCCATAGTTAAAGAGAAAGTGAAGAAGGATATTGATAGGATGATCACAAATGGGTTGATTTTCCCTGTCGATAAGGCTGAATGGATCAGTCCTATCGTGATAAAAACCAAGAAAGGAACTGATGATATACGTGTTTGTGTGGATTACAAAATCCTGAACACTACTTGTGTGTATGACCCCTTTCCCACCCCCTTTAGTGATGAGGTATTAGATAAAGTAGTGGGAAATGAGGCATATTCATTTACAGATGGGTTCTACGGATATCATCAGGTTTGAATCGTCGAGGAAGATAAGAAGAAGACTACTTTAACTACTGAGTGGGGATCATCTGCCTACAACGTTATGCCTTTCGGGCTTAATAATGCCCCAACAATATTTTCTTGGATTGTGATCAAAGCATTCCGTGATTTCATTCATAAGTTCCTTGAGGTATACCTAGACAATTAGACTGTATACAACTTACTTAAAGAGCACATTGGGCTATTACGCTTGATGTTGGACTACTGTGGACAGTTGTATATTTCCCTTAATCTGTGAAAATGTATTTTATGTGTACCATTTGGGAATCCGTTAAGGCATATTGTTTGTCAAGAAGGAGTCCTAGTCGATCCTACAAAAATTGTAGTTATTCTTAATATGCCTTGCCCTACCTCTGTCAATCAGTTGTGAAAGAACCTAGGCCATACTGGATATTACCACCAATTTATTGGGGATTACTCAAGCATAAAAACACCTTTGGAACAACTTCTARAGAAATTTGAAGGGCTTTGTTGGACTTAGGACYGTGATAAATAATTCAGCTTGCTAAAAGAGAAATTGAGCACTGCTCCCATTCTGACTGATCCTAACTGAAAAKTTGAATTTCATGTCCATACTAGTGCCTTTTCAGTTGTGATAGGCACYATTCTTGTGCAACCATGGGAAGGAAAMTTGGACCATCCTATATACTTTTTCAGTCGCAAAATTTTGCAAGTTGAATGCAACTACACCACAACCGAAAGGGAATGTTTGGCTATGGTGTAATCTTTACAAAAGTTTAGGMATTATTTACTTGGGAGTAATTTTAAGTTTTTTACTAACCATTMTACTTTGAAGTATTCAGTGAACAAACCTGTGATAGAAGGTCACATTTGTAGGTGGTTGTCATTGTTTCAGGAGTGTTGACAGGCCAAAATGACCCATTCAATCAGATGAGGGAAAATACTCGATGTAAGGTCCCAATTATACCCACTCTTGTTTGGGGTAGTGCTTCCAACCATATTTTGGCC
This sequence comes from Picea mariana, assembly GCA_032191745.1. Classification (NCBI taxonomy): domain Eukaryota; kingdom Viridiplantae; phylum Streptophyta; class Pinopsida; order Pinales; family Pinaceae; genus Picea; species Picea mariana. Next base: position 37,669 of record JASDQU010309150.1, read on the forward strand.
CGGTTACCAAATAATTAAAAAAACTAACTAAAATACTAACTAAATATAAATATGAGAACTGAAGGATCTCAGATGAATTAAAAAAGATGTAAATGCGTCTAACTAAAGTTAATATAAGAAGTATACTTATTATTCTAATATGCATCTCTAAACTAATACTAAACTAACCTATCCTGATCAGGAGAAAACTAGCGAAGAAAATAAATACAATGAGTAATGTGTATTACTTGCGTAGAAAAAAATCATGTCACACATAATACATAATTTCAATGGCACAACTTATCAAAATCAAAGAATTGATTAATTAACAATGTTATGACATAGCTGTATTCATCCTGAAAAACCATGGTAGTTGCGAACTCTAAACATTATATTCAAAAATAATTAATCAACCAATATTCACATAATATAATAAGAGAGATGCATAAACATAATAATCTCATTCATACACATCAATACCATAATCTCTAATTCCAAAACGTCTCTCGGATTCAAATTAACTTCCAGTAAAAGTACTGTCATGCTACATTCAAAAACCAAAAGCCCTTTAAAATGGGAAGCGATCCCTTTATATAGTGAGGGGAGAATGTTTACAATCGTTCTTCTTGGAAATCATGAAATTGGGGCCGTTTCACAAAAAAGACTCTTCACATTCAAAATTAGATTACAATATCAGAAGAAAAACAACATCTGGAAAGAACTGTGGAATTCTGTAATCATGACCTGACCTTGCTCCTATAGTTGGTATTGGTATTCTTTCCAAGTGAAGTGGTCGTTTAAAATGCTCTCAAGTTTTCTCGATTGCAATCTCTCTAATATCAATTCTCCATTGTAGAATTTTGTAGACACTTCTTGATATAACCACTTCGACGTGGCTTTTACAAAGGATTGAATATTGTGGGTGAGCTAGGTAGGAAGCAACATATGTTCTTCAATTGATTTTTCTTTAAACAACATCAAATATTGAATGCTCACATGGATGGATTTCTTTAGATCTTCCACTTCAACCATCCTAGTGCTTACATAAGTCATATCATGGATAGATAGAATTGGCTGTACCCCTTCCTCTGTGACGAGATCATTCACATCTTTCCACAGATGTGCGCATGTGTCAACAACTAATCCTTTGGTTGGGTGAGCACTCATGAAGAGTGGTTTGCTGGTGTCGCAGAGCATTCAATACCTGATTCTTTCCCTCTTCGAGTATACCAATAGGGAGGTAGGTGGAGGTTGGTGCATGTCCTACCAACTAACCATCTCCTCAAAAGCCTCTTTCACTTCCTGATATATTCCTTGAGTCTCTATCAAAGTGTTTTGCAACCTAATTTCTTTTTGTTGCTCAACCCGTATGCTAATCAATAGATCAAAGAGCTCATTATTTTCCATCACTAATTTTTCACTTGCTACCCGTTCTTATGCCTTGATGGACTCCAGGGTGCATGCCATGGCTCTAGTATTTTATAGGGAGGTATTGAGTTTATGTCTTTCCATCTTTAACTTGTTCCTATGGGTGTCCCATTGGATTTGCATCCTCTTTTCAAACTCTTCGTTCACATGGTCTCTTTGTGCCTGTAGGGAACTATTGATTTTTCCTCAATTTAGACCTTTAGTTTCTTTTACAACTTCTTGGACACATATGGAGAATTGGTCTTTTACACCTTTCAACTATGTTTCCAACTCGACTACTCGGTTCCTAGCAATGCTTAGGGAATTAGTTACCTCCAGGACAGAGGAGGCATTTAACCCTACAAAGGCATTGAGCGATAAAACTGCTTGGACCATGTTATGTTCTAGATCAAGACCTACCTTCCACTCCAATACCCTTCCTGCAGATGAATTTGAATTGATGTCTTCTCCTCTCTTCCTTTTCACTGATATTTTCTCAATGCTTCTAGTTTTGTGGTCGAAGTAGTAGTCTCCAATAGATACTACAGAGCCTTCAAAATTTAGGGCCTGGGAGAAGAGAGAGGAATCTCCTGTTATGGTGCTTATGGGGGTGTCCTCCAGAGGAGGTATGTTCACAATTCCTAGGTTGGGTGTCGATGGGGTTCTTGGTGTCTGGTTTAAATTCTTCTTCAAAATCTCATCAACTTTCTTCTTTGCTTCAACCTAATCGACCAATTGATTTGCCTCTGCCTCATCAACCAATTTCTTAGCTTGTGTTCATCAGCTAATATTTTGGTTTCTTCTTCCTCAGCCAACCTTCTGGCTTGTTCTTGTTTCTTCTTTTTAGTATGTCTTTTTTGATAATCCTATTTAGATTGGAGCCTCTTCTGTTCAAGCTGTTCTTCCTTTTTGGTCTTCTCCTACCCTTTGGTGTTGTTGGTGTCTTGTTCTCACTGAAGCAACTTCTAGAATTGGTTTAAAGTTGTCCTCTTGAATTATTCTTGCTCAATTTAAAGATCTCACTTTGCATCGTCATGGGGAAAATGGTGTAGGACCTCATCATACAAGAGTACTCCCTTAAAATTATCTTCCTTGAAATCAAGAACATGGATATTTGGATGAGTAAGGGAAACATACTCGACATGATTGATAGCTAGCTGGTAAGGATCGTGGCCTTTAGGCTCTCCCAATCACATTATTAACTCTTGTAAGGTCTCAGCTTCCTTCCTTTCATGTTGAGCGTTGGAAATAGTATAGATTCCAATGTGGAGAGGGAAGATTGGCCACAATCTTTTACTCTTGGTTTGCAAAAGTGTGGTAACACCAGACCCCATATTTTGGTACGCTATTTCCCTCACTAAAAAATGGTCTGGGATGAAATATGTTAAGAGGTGTGGGGATCTAGTGGTCCCATAAACCCTGATAAATGAGTAGTACTTATAGAAGAACCAGTCGGCCACACCTTTCATCCCATTTCTAGCCTCAAAGGAGATTTTGTGTCTGGGGAAACTGAACAGGACAGAGTGTAGAGGAGAAAGAATTAAATTGAAAATATCATAAAAATGTTGTTTGTAATTTACACTCCATAATTGAGAGAAATATACATGAATGGGAGGTTGAATTCGGTTCCAATTCCATCCCAGTTCAGGAAACTACACCGAGGAACAAATAAAATTGATCATATAGGCAAACATATAAAAACATGGTTTCTTCATATCTGGAAGATTCTTTACATGCAGACATATGTTAAAGGCTAGGATATCTTCCCAGTTGAAGATTTGTCTCGTTCTAATGATGGTGTGTGCCAAAGGTAACTGGTCAATTTGGAAATGCATGCTCTTTTCTTCCCCATATAAGCGATGGAGCATGGCCACCAAAAACTTGTATGGAGTTTTAAGCCTATGGGCAGGGATCAATTTCTGACCTTGTTTGAGGGTTTCATCTTCATCTACCCACCAGTGCTTCATCTATTTTTCCGGTCCTTTGATTTCATGGGCGAACCCTTTTAAGAATGGTTCGTTCAAAGAGCATGTGGGGGTGGGAAGGTGATATCTAGAGCTAATGTCTTCTGGTCTTAGAGACACTACTCGCTTCCCCTTTTTTCTTATGATGTTCATCATGGAAGCATAAAACTGACTAAGGCACCATTGTGCTGCCTCATTGTACGGGAAGAGTTGTGGCCGAGAAACTACCAGGTGAATTTCCCTTTTTAGGATATTCCGATACACTTCTAAAAATTCGTCATCTTTAGGAAAATATTCGAAATCAAATATCCTGTAGATATCTTCAAATTTGGGGCAATGGACCTTGCTGGTGTGAGGAATAGTGTCAATCATCAGAGTTTTGACTGGTCGAGATGATGATTTGGGCCTTGCGGCACCTTGGAAGTACATCAAACTTTTAGATCTCTTGAGGTTTTTGATTGCCATGATGAATAACCAAATAATCCTATAATAACACATTGGAATGAGTATCAACTTAACTTAAGTATAACGCATTAGCTGTAACAAGGAAAGGTTGGTTAAACAATAGATTTTTTTTTTACCCATAATCAAGAAATTGCAGTAACAAAGTAGGAGATCTTAGTAAACACAGGGATCAAGACAAAACACAAGCTTTGTAGACTACGTTTTGAAAACTTGTGGTGTAATTTTTGTCTAAATTAGTGTTTTTATAACTCACAACACATATTAGCCTAACGTGAGTATGCCATAACTCGGGTGTGTACGAGGATATTACTAAATCTAGTCTTAAATTCTCATGTTAATGCACATCATCTCTATCATTAATGCGCATTAAGACTGCTAGACACTTGACTCGGGCATCGAGAGTTGTGTTGAGCTATATCTTCGAATAAGACCATTATTGGGGTCGTGCATTCAAAGGATGTGGGATATTGAGTTAGTTTGAGCCCTGAGGGGAAGGGTATCGAAGGTATATTCCATCATACTTGGACTAGTGGGTGGGCCTAACACGTCAACTAATAAGTAGTGATACACGAAGAGGTGGGATCCATCGAGGTAAAACATGATGGGTTCGAAACTAAAACTCGAGGAGAAAGGTATCGCCAAAATATTCATTTTTTCTAGAAAGGCATGCTAAACGATGCACTTTATAAGATTTTGGAACATAGCTATCGGAGGTTTGAAGGATGGTGAGACACTTAAGCTTCGACGAAGATGGTATCGAAGAATATTCTTTCGTTCTGGGAGAACATGCAGGATACACATGTGAGAAAGTTTGAGAGGCTATCGTAGTTTTATCTTTGGGGTTTGAGAAGATGAGGCTCAAGAAGATTCCAACAAGGATGGTATTGAAGGGAATATTCCTTCAATACTTTAGAAATGTTGTTATGTCACAAAATGAATAATAGCGACTCATTGGAGAACGAAAAAATGGGAGGTCAAAGGTCTAATCTTGGGATGCTGCTTGGGGAGTCGGTTGTTTGACAGGTCATAATGAGCCACGATGATGTCATGAAAGGAAAATAGTGTATGTGCCAAAKTCATCAGAGTGCGATGATAGAAGTTTAAGTTAACGCATGAAATAAGGGACTTCGACGAACATGATCCCGAAACAAATTTGAGTTACTCCTGGGTTATCTTAGTGAAGTAAGGATGCATGTCTTGTAGTGTATAAAATAGGCGCAAAAGGAAAAGAGAAAAATATTTAGGGACCCATAAAATTTAAAAATATGGGGTCGTTGTGGGAGGTGAGCCACAACAAGGAGTTCTCTTGTGAGGTCATTATTAARATTGGCAAGTTGAATTTTGGGCCAATCACTTGTCTCTCCTAGAGTCYAAAGAAAGTAGTGGACTTGTAGATGACTAGCTCTTGAATGCAAATCTGTTTCGTATTGAGTATATTCCTRATTATCTATTAGATATTTCCCTATTATTGACTATAGGTACTATTCCAGAAGGATATTCCACAACCTAAAAGAGMCACCTAGTGGTTCGTGCAAYCGATTATCAATTTATTGCGGGCCAACTCTACAAATTGGGATTGGACAATATGTTGTGGAGTTGGCACAATTTATTTTTGAGAATGTTATTTCCAGTTTTGGTTTTCCTYGCAACTTGACTAGTGACCAAGGAGCCCACTTTCTCAGTGAAACTCTTGCAACCCTTACTAGAGAATTTTTTATTCAACATCATAAGAGCAGTCCCTACCATCTGCAAGCTAACGGAACAATGGAAGCATTTAATAAAATATTGGAGATGGGGCTGACTAAGGTTTGTTACGTAAATCAAGATGACTGAGATGAGAAAGTTTCATCCATGTTATGGGACTATCATACTACCACAAAGCTATTAAATAGGTATACCCTATTTCAACTCGTATATGGCCAAGAAGAAGTTGTTCCAGTTGACTTTCTCAACCCAAGTCTATTCATTGCACAAGCTACTAGGATGACCGAGGATGAATCCATTTCTGCGCAGGTGGAAGAACTGATGGAACTTGAGGAATCTAGATTCTTAGCAAGTTTTCATCAGGTTGTGGAGAAATCCCCCAAAAAGGCTTGGCATGATCAACATATAAAGTGTAAATCATTTTCCTAGGGTGATTTTGTGCTCTTATATGACAACAAGTATCATAAACATACAGACAAGATCCAAATGCACTAGCTTGGTCCTTTTATAGTTGCATAAATTCGTGAGTCTGGAGATATCAAATTAACACAAATCGATGGATTTCTTTGACCTAGTTGGGTGAATGGTGCACACCTAAAGCCCTACCTATCTGTTGCATAATTACATTTTCCTTATGCTCCTAGTTCCGAGAGTGTGTTAGTAAGTAGGATTTCAATTTTTGTATATGTTTTACTTTATGTCAACACATGGTGACGTGTTCTGTGTTTACAT